>VSMD01089445.1:0-66480 GCA_008750895.1 Mirza zaza
AGAGAGAGAGAGAGAGAGAGAGAGAGAGAGAGAGAGAGAAACATGCTCAATCTTGGCTCTCCTTGGATGAGGGGACATTGTGCCAGACAAGAGAGATCGTGTCTGAGGAAGTGAATGGATTTGATTTGTCTAAGCCTTAGGAAAGCAAATATTACTGAAATGTTGGCTGACCGCCACTGACTTCCAAACAGAAAATGGCTTCCAGATATACTGAGGGTGCTCGGCAGGGTCTGTTAGAGTGAGTGATGGGGCGGCCGTGAGCTGCAGGAGAGCAGGGAGAAAGATTATAATATTCTCCTGACTGAGACCAACGGAGAGAGCCAACCCAGGAGGGGGAGAGAAGGCACCAGCTGAGCCTCCCCCAAAAGGCTCTGATAATTTATACAAAAGCCAGAAGTGCCCCTGGAAATGGTTAACCTAAGGCTGCTCAAGTCAAGTTACGATGTGAGATGCAAAGAGAGTCGGTCAGTGCAAAAAGCACCTAGCAGAGAGTCCTGGGCTCAAGTCCTGACTTAGTTTCTAATTTATTATGCCATCCAAGTCAAGGCTCATCCCATTCAGGACCTCAGTTTGTCTACATAGGAAACATGTGGAGGTTTTAAATGATCTCTAAGGGTCCCACCAACCCAGGCATTCTATGACATACTATGATTTTATTCAACAGGTACTTCTTGTACACCATTCATGTGCCAGACACTATGCTAGGGGTTGAGGTAACTGACTCCAGTAAAGCTAAAATCTGCTTCCTATGAGATTATCATATCAATACTCTCCTAAGGTGTGCAATGGCCCAAAGGTACCATCCAATCGAGACTTCTATCTTTAGGAAGTATAGAATCTTAACATTCCATGGTTTGATGCTCACCTTATTCCTGGTGATCCATAGGGAAGGGAAAAAAGGTTTTCCTTAAGAACCACCAAGATTTAACCAGTTAGGAAATTCTTTGGGGTTCCACCTTGCTTCCTCACCAGGGAGGGAGTCCTTGCTAAGGCAGACATATGGGTAAAAGTCTCCTGGTTTGCACATTTATTATGTTTTATTGGCATCACCACATACATGTCAGGTATGATTGGGAAAAAAAAAACATCAGAAATGTCGGGGTGATATTTCCTCCTAGTGCTCTGGATTATTTTAGATTGCATGGTCCTTAAAGAGAATCAAATGCACCTGGTTTATTTTATGAAAACGGAAACCATGGCTTGCCCAAGATACCACAGCTAGTTAATGGCAGAAAACCAGGAGTAGAGGCCATGTCTCCAAGCTCCCTCCTGGTTACTGCTTTTACTACTCCAATCATCCTCTCCTGTTCCTACAGACATTGATTTTAGGGGTAAGATTTTGTTTTTCTTTCTTTTAGCATAAGAACCATTTCCAGTGAAGACAACTTCCCAAATTCAGCTTCTTGTTACTCTGCGAGCAATCACACCATAATGCGTGTGAAGGATGGAGAGACATTTGGGCCTTTGGGGAACACACTGCAGAGGTGAGGGAGAGGGTGGGCTGCGAGGGTGGGAGCAAAACTCAGAAGAGAGAGCATGTGCTGGGGAGCAGAGGGAACAGGAACGCTGCAGTCAAATGCAGAGATGAAAACAAAGCAGTTGTATTGATTTGAAAAGGCAGCTCACTGAGCTGACTGCTGCCAGCCTGGCTCTTCCTGTTCTGCTCTCAGCAGGTCTGCAAAGGCACATACCCACCCTCGGAGGTTCAGAACCATCTACTCTGCATTCAGGGGGTGAACTGCGGGGAATGGGGACCAGATGGGATGTGTTCACTTGACAGGATGAGAGACAGAAAAGAGAAGGGCAGAGGAATATAGAATACGAGAGTGAGACAGGATGGACGCCTCTAGATGAATATAGTATAAAAGAATCCATGCGAAAGGGTATGAAGGGACAGCTGTCTGATTCTATGGAAATGGATGGGGCAGCCGTCTTTTTGAAAGGAGGACTAATGCCATCCAGGGAGAAGCGTCCAACCTCTTTTCCACTGTGATGTCTCCAGCCCTGAGAAGATTTCATCCTTTCTCATCTGACTGGACCAGCCTCCCCCGCTTCAGCTCCTGAACTCGATCCTTCCCTTTGTAAAGCCTTGCAGGAAATAGATGCTCAATAAATGTTTGATGAGCAAATAAACAGGTCTAACATTGATTTTATCTTGTCAATGATGACGGATTTTTAGTGCATCATCACTTCTACAGGGAATGCAAACTCAAAAGCCCACAGAATCCAGGCAGTAAACATGAAGGAATGAAGTGGCCAGGTGTAGTTTAAAGAGGGAGTGTGCTAACAACTGGTAGGCACAGGCTCCAGTCTAGAAGGAGGGGAGACTGCTTCCATGTAGAAATGGGATGTCTAGGCTGCCACTTGGTTTCTCGGGAGAAGCCAGGAGGAAATCCAGGTATGCATATGGAATCTCTCCATTGTAAGCATTGACCAACGATCTCTCCCCTACCCCTGCCCTGTGAGGGTCAAATGCAACACATCCATGTGTTGACAGGTGCATCTGTTTGCAGCTACAGGCTCACAGGATCAAGTCCAAACATCTTAATTAAAAGCCCAAGCCTCTCCTTTAACTAGATCTAACCTAATTCCCTAGTTTTGCTTTTGCTTTCTATCCAAAACTGATCCTGTGACTACAGCCGGTCCAATTTTGACATACTGGGAGACTTGCCACTGTCTTTACAGATGCAGAGCATTTTCTCTCCCTGTCTCTGCATCTTGAACTTCTAGTTCAAGTCCCACTTAATCTCTGCCTCTTCCAGGAAGCTTTTCCTGACTGCATGGGCCCCTTCTCAAATCCTATATCTTGGAGGGGATATAATTGTTCTTTGCCCTTTAAAGCATATACTGCCATGCCATGGTGACTTGACAGAGTCATACAGTGGAAAGTGTTTGACTGAGAACCTATTCCTGGCTCTCCCCCACCTTGCTGTGTAACCTTGGGCAGGTTACCTTCTCTCTCTGAAACTCAGCTTCCACTACTTTTAAATTAGAGATATTGGCTTAAGTGAGAAGTTGTTAAAGTGGGCTCAGAGATGACCATGACACAGAGAGAGTTGTCAGGGTTCAGGGGAGGCTCCCCAAGCCAGTGCTGCTGCTCCCTTGAGAAACACCAACCTCTAAGGCTCTGGCTAGCTTCTGGCACTCAGATTATGAGTACTTGTTCTTCCCTTCTGCAACTGGACTTGGCTTTTCTTGGATTCAGCTAAGCTTGACTGACTGACCATTTATTACGTGTCAGGCACTATACTAAACATTTTTCCTGTACTTTTCTATCTTTTGCTACTCTTACTTATCCCCTAACAGTGTGCTGGCTACATAGTGAAAGATGCAGGGACAACACCAATTGGGAATGGGTTGCCTCTTCATGACCACTCCCTGGCACCTTATCTTGGGCGTCACTTCCAGTTTCTTGAGTTCAATGACCTCTTCATAAACAGAAAAGACTGGATTAGATGGAATCGTTCAACTCAAAAACTGGGTTTTTGAGAGGGAAGAAGGAAGGAAGGTAGAGAAGAAGAGAGGGCAAAAAGATGGAAGAGACTGGAATAAACGAGAAGAGAGGAAAAGAAAAATGAGCCATTAATGAATGAGGAAAATAAAGAAATTTTAGCTTTTCTTTTCTGGACAGCAGTTCCTAATAATCTTATTTTTCCCCTAGTCCAAGAATAGAAGATATTTTCTGTAAAGGTCCAGGTGGTAAATATTTTTAGACTTTATGGGCCACATTGCCTCTATCTCAACTACTCAACTCTATCATTGTAGCAAGAAAGCAGCCATAGACAGTAAATAAATGAGCATTTCTGTGTTCCAGTAACACTTGATTGCCAAAAACAGGGAGAGAGCCTGGTTTGGCCCACGGGCCGTAGTTTGCTGACTCCTGAGCCGGATGTTAACTTGCTTTCTTTTTTTTCCATAGAACTTACAACTACTTCAAGTTATGTTTTATTTGGTTACTTATCATTAGCCTTCTTGACTAGAATATCATCATCAATAAGGCAGAAACTTCATCAGTTTGGGTCAACCCTATATCATCAGTTCCTAGAACAATGCCTAATAAAATTTGAGCTCAATACGTATCTTTGAAACAAATGCATGCATGTATGAATGAATGCCATCAGATATCCCCTAGAAAGTGCCAGGCACTGGACTTCGTTGTCTTTTTAACTTTCTACAAGAATTATTTTTCTGTTTTACAGTTGAGGAAACAAACTCGGAGAGGTGAAGTGACTCGCCCATAGTCACATAGCTCACTCGTCAGTTAAAAAGAAAGGATTCATATCTAAGGCTATGCCACTAAATCACCAAAATGCAACTTGCTTTGCAACATCTTCCTTCAGGATCACATCCTACATGGCCCCAAAATCCTAGGGTGGTTTTTGGTTCCCCAATGAGTTCTTATGAATAGTCTTGTTTCACTTTTAAGCTACACTCACGAGCTCGCATGGACATGGTTTCTCTGTCCAGCTACTCACACACTCATTCCCTCTCTCTCCCTCTCCCCAAGCGCCCCTGTGTTCCAGAAAGAATTCCCCTTCCCAAGCCACTGTCTCAGGAACGACTCCAGCTTCCGTCCAGAAGAGGACCTATGAGCTGTTCTTGCTCTCCAGAGACAAAATAATTTTACTTATTTATTTAGAATTCATACCCCACCTGCCCCCAAGACACAGTTAAAGCGATATTACAAAGTTAAATAAGGTATAAATCAGGACAATTAAAAATAAAAATGGAACAAAGAACAGTTAAAATGAATAAAGGAAAAGATGTTACCAGGCACCTGGGATGAGCTAATTGATCTGGATTTAGTTCTGAGGTTCCTGGCAGCTAAAGTAAAGTAAAGTTAATTGGTCCCCAAGGGGCTGAAATCCATGAGTAGGGTCTCATTAGCATCATATTCCAACCACCGAAGGAAGAACGGCTGAACTGAGAGGTGTGACAGGATGCCCCACCCCCAGGGTGCAGGGGCCGATCCAAGAACCTCCTCTTCCCCAATCCAGCAAGTCTTCAGCACATCACGACAGCAGAAAGACAGTACAAGATTTGGAAACAGCCACATTCTAGAGGCCTCAGAAGTGGTGGGACTTAATCGAGTTACTGATAACTCTCCTCCAAACCTCATTTTCTGATGGGTAAAATGAGACACCAACTCTTGTTTACTTCACTGAGTTATTGAGAGAAGTGAAATAATAAATGCCAAATGCCCAACCTATGATGGGGACAGAGCAAACTCATGATTCGTGTTAATTCCTCTTAAACAATTGTCAAAAGGCAAATCCTCATGAGACATAACTTTGTAAATTGATATCAGTCCTCGTTGGACAAAGGAGGGGTGAGCAGGTAAGAGTCGCATGAGTAGAGAGCTAATGTGCGTTGAAGGAAAAGTGATGAAAGAAAGAAAAGGCTACAATGGGAGGATGAGGCTCTGGAAACAGATTTCCAGCACTGGATATTTTAGAGGCTGCAGTCCCTGCCTCCCTTTTAGACATTAAGGTAGCTGAGCATAGCAAGAGCACTCTTTTTCCTTCCTCCTTCCATAACTCTGTCTAGGCTCATGTCTTTGAATTCAACTTTCAACCAAGTCTGGCTCTCTAAGTATGTGGAACCCCCTGAAAGAGTCTTAGAGGTAAGGAATGCAAAGGTTGGGAGGACACAATGGATTCCCCCTTTCAGTTTTTCACAGAATGAGGGCCGTCGACACTGTCTAAGGCAGACATGGCTTTAAATGGAGACCTGATTTTTCATAAAGTAACTTTAACTCACGCACTCACATAGTGAAAAGAAACATCTCTTTTCAATTCTCTCTCTCAACCCTGATTATATCAAGGAGAAAGACTAATTTGGGTGCTATTATGTCTTTAGCTTCTAACATTTACAAATACAGACAGTCCCTCACTTACAGTGATTCTACTTAAGGAGACTTTAGGATGGCATGAAAGGGATATGCATTTAGCAGAAAGTAGCAGGATACTCTACAACAATGCTGGGCAGCAGCCACCAGCTGCATCTCCCAGTCGGCCACACCATCACAAGGATAAACAACCAGTACTCCACAGTGTTCTGTGTTGCCAGATGATTTTGCCCAGCTGTAGGCTAATGTATGTGTTCTTAGCACGTTTAAGATAGGCTAGGCTGAACTGTGATGTTTGGTAGATTAGGTGTATTGAATGCATTTTCGACTTGTGATGGCTTTATCTATATTACTTTTTAACAGAAAGAAGGCAGGTTTGAAAATCAGTAACTTGAGTAGGCAAGAATATGGTCGAGTATATAAGCTAGACTATAAACTAACATATCATTGAACTGTTTTTGTTCATTGTATTATTCATTCAGTTACTATTTATTTAGTGCGAATAACATTTAAAAAAAATTGTGGCAGTGATATGAAATGTCCCATGGAAATGTGTGCATTTAAATAAGAAGTAGACTAATGCAAAGAAAAATATTAGGTTGTACAAATGGAACAAAAAGACAGTCGAAATTGTTAAGGCAGTAACTGAAAGAATGACATTTCAGAAACATTGGTCTAATCCCATTCCTTTGTTTCATGGACAAAGAAACAGAAACAAAGAGAAGGGAATGGCATAAAGTATCACATAAGAACAAGGATTCTGAAGTCAGATAATCCTCAATTTGAACCCCAAATCTATCAACTACTTCAAAACTCTTATATCAAATGCCGAAACTTCCATTTATGTATCTACAAAATGGGAACTTTACATGCCTTTGCGTTATGGCCTTGAGCTAGACCCAACATTAATATATCCAGCACCTGGAAGACCTCTAGACAAGAGACCAGTAAGACTCTCCCTGTGGACGACAGGTGATTAGTGAATGCCAGGTGATCTGCACATAACAGGTGATTTGTGACTCAATGGTATTTGTGATGGCCAGATATTACATTCATTCCTGTTCCCAATATATAACTACTATTATAACACTGCCCCAAACTGCCCCTACTTACACTTGTGCTGGAAAAGCCATGCACAACACCAAGCAAGCAATATGCTAGAAAGGTTAAGCACAGCTCTGCAACTGAGATATCCTCCAGTTCAAATTTTGGGTTTGCTATTAACTATTCAACCTTGGCAGGTTGCTTTATTTCTCTTTTCCTCAGTTTACATATTTACAAAACAGAGATTCATATAATACACTGGGCTAATGCCTGGATCTAATCAAGTAACACATGTGAAGCAGTTAGCAGGGTGCTTGGAACATAGCAAGCACTCACTAAATGCTTCCATTATTATTAGGACACAGTGTTGAGCTGAATTTCCTCCAGGTCATTCAGCACAATGATACTTTGGCTGTTGTGCTGTGTCCACGATGTGACCTACCAGGTGTGACGGGAGAAGGACCCACAGCTGTATAAAGTGCAGATGCAAACAGATTGCTCCGCACTGCCTCCGGGGAGCAAGATATGGAGTTAGTGAAGGGTGAATTTTAGAAGAACATCCGATTAAAAACACATCAGTAAGAGAAAGCCGGCTATATGGGTCACGTTCTTCAAGTCATAAACCTTGAACTTAACAACTGCTCTATTCCCTGCCTGGCACCATGCAGCATTTCTCCCCCCCCCCCCCCCCCCCCCCCCCCCCCACCCCACCCCACCAATCGGATTTACCACTTTCACTGCATTTACATTTAACTTTGCGGATCTCGTTTCTTCTATTTATTCCTCCTGCACGGCACCAGCACCTTATTTGAAAGCCACCCCTGCACCTCCAAGGAGTTCTTAAACCTGGAAGCATATCTTTCTGCATTTAATGCCTGCTTCCTCATTCTTTATCTCCATCTCTGTAGGGTGTTTCCTAATCAGGTCAGTGAATCATTCCTCCCTCACTCAGTGCCTGAGAAGTAAGTGATCCTTGGCAGATACTGAAGTCTGAGATGCTCTTATCTGGCTGAGGCTGTGCTATACAGAGGGATTAGAATGTCCCTCTCTAACCTCAACTCCATAGCTGTGCTCAAACCACCTGCTTCTCAGAGCTAATTATTCTTCCTCAACAGTCTGCGATGGTTCAGATCTCCTTGTGTTTGCACACGTTGTTCCCACAGCCTGAAATGCTCTTCCCTGACGTGCCCTCCTAATCAAGTCTTACTAGACCTAAGGGACCCAGCTTACACATTTTTCCTTTCTCTGCCCATCCCCAATCACAACTATGCTAGTTGCTCTTTTCCCCAGAGCTCCTACAGCTTGTTGGGGGGATGGTAAAAACAGAGAACAGCTGGGGGAAAGGGGCTGGGGTCAGAGGACCTCCGTTTGTTTTCCACTCTGCTGTGATTCTTGTGTTTCCTTGAGTAACATATTAATGTCCTTTAATTAGTTTCTTGATGAGCAAAATTTGGATAATAAATGTATGCTACCTCCTTCAGAGAATGGCAGGGAGAATTATTTGAGACAGTGCATATATAATGTTTTAGTGCAATGCCTTGCACATAGTAAATGCTCAATACATATGCATTATTATTATTATTTGGCAAAATATATATACATATTCTAGCACTCTCATAATCCATTTGCTTAATATTAATCTTTCTCCTGAACTATAAGCTCCTTAAAAGTAAAGATCATGCTATCTTGCTCACTTTTATGTTACCAGCATTTAACACACAGTAGGTACACAACTTATATTATCAACTAATTAAACTTCTCCAGAGCAGAAACATATCTACTTTCTCATTTTAACCACAGCCTCTAGTACAAACAGCAGCCTATCGTCACAAGCTCATTGTGTGAATAGACGAACGTGTGGGTGGATGGATGGATGGATTTCCAAGGTGCTCTAATTCAAATGCTTACCTGGTACCCAGTGCTGAGGTTAAAAACCTGCCCCCCAGGTTCGGAGACCACACATTGACTTCAATTGCCACAGCCACCATCCAAATGTGCAAACACCTTTATTTCACTAAATTGGGGACTGAATCAGCTCACCCATTCTACATCCTTTGCTCATGTCTGATGTCTTTTTAACTCATCCCTGGCAGTGGCTTACCAAGATCCCCTACGTACATAAAAAAAAAAAAAAAAATAGAGCTTCAGACTTCCTGCCCCACTCCCAACATGATCAGCTCCCTCTCATAAATTTAATGTTCCAGCACTTACTTCTACCCTGCATGAAAATAAATAAAAGACATTGACAAACTTCTGAAAAACTACAAGAATCCGTGTAACATCTTGAATGCAGGTAGTATCCAGATGGCAGCCTAATCTCTGGCAACACGCGAAATCCTGAGAGCTGCAAGCACCCGCACCCCACTGCACCCCTGTCTCATCAAATATTCACACACACACACATCGATTGCACAGTGTCATGCAGAAACCCCTTCCAGACTGACCCTGTCTTTAGTACACTTGATAACAATTCCAGACCCTGAACAACGTCATTTTAACAACTTAAGTTCTCTGAATTGCATTTTCAACTTTAGTTTCATCTTTCCATCTACTCCTTTATGATACAAAGGTCTTCATCATGGTAGTGAATTTCTGGGGAGAGTGGAAATTACTATTATGGGGTGTCTCTGTAGGAAAGAATGCCCCATCTGCTGTAATAGTGTCAGTATCCCCCATCTCAAAAAAAATGAACGATGTTACGAATTTCTCAAAGAACTTTCTAGAAAGAGGAAAGGAAGTGACTCCAAATCTTTTCTACAGGTGAGTTCACCTCTTTGGCCACCCATCTTACTGCCTTCATATCAATATCCTATTCATCCTTTAAGTTTCCTTATCAGGGAGGCTTTTTCAACTTCTCCATCCTACGCACATTAGCTTTCTCTAAAGTCTTACCAAGTGTTTGTTCTGCATTCAGTTTTACACAAGCAGGTTAAGTGACTGTTCAAGTTTAACTCATCTAATAAGTGCCAAAGCCGAAACTTGCATCCACATCTTCTGACTCATGCCAACCTGGACTCCCTGCTCTACCACTTCTGATGTGCAAGCATTTTTGATTGTCTTGAGATTCACTTACCTATCACATAATTAATGATGACCTACTATGGGCAAGACATTACCAAGGTATCATAGGAGATGAGGAAATGCAAAGGTATGATAATAGTATTCTGCAGTCAGATGTGGAATAAGAAAAAAACTTATTTTGTGTGACTTATAGCATCAACATCAACATTTTGGACTCCATGGTTAAGTCAAATTTATAAAATCAGTGTTTTGGACCAACATGAAATTATCAGCAGTTTCTTGTTCTAGGAAAGGACATTCAACAAAACAGAAATTACAATTGCCATTACCAGTATTTTGTAAGAGAAAGTACATTTTAACCACCAACATGAAATAGAGAGGGCATAATTCCAAAGGGAAAATGAAAAGGTTGCCCTTCAAATTTTGACACTAAATTTTAGACCAGCATTTAAGGAGCCATCAACCTGCAAGAGTTGACCAAAAGGGAATCACACAGAGAAGCACGTACCTGGGGGAAAAAAATCAGGCAGAGATTGCAGCAATAGAAAGAGATAGAATTGAGAGGGTATAGAACTTGGTATTCACAAACTGAGAAAAAGAATAAAAATCCCAAAGACATTTTAGACCACAGAGCTTATGATTCTATGGCTCTCCCTTCAAGAAACTTAAAATGCTATAAAAATATAATTATACAAGGAAAAAAATAAAGATTATGGGTTGTTTTATGGCCTTTTCACTTTGGGGTTCTGTCCCTGGTGCCTTGTCAAGGAAGGCAGTTTCCATGACATTATCCAGAAATGTTAGGTATCTCCACAGAACTCACTAGACCCAATGTGAAGGATGTTAATTAACAGAAGCCAGAGGGCCCAACTCCCTCACAGAGTCCCACCTCCTCCACAGGTGCAGCAAAAAATTGCCCACATAAACCTACATCTTGGAAGTTCACACTCTTGCCCCTAAAAAATCACACTGAAAAGGTTCAGAATTATGCCTGGAATCCTACCAACAAACTGACTTCTTTCTTACAGTTCTAAGGTATTTTATTACCCTCGAAATATTTTATTACCCTCAAAAACCCCAATCTGCTACTTGCTTAGCCTTTCCTTCTTGGCTAGTTTCTTCCCAGGCTATCCAGATATTCCTAAAATGCCCATCTAGACAGGGAGGAGATTAGGAGCAGAGACAACAAGCAGATAGACTTGGTTTTGTCCCAAGCTGTGGAGCCCACTGTCTATATGGGCAAGTCATGTCAACTCTTTTAACCTCAGTTCATGCATCAGTCGAACAATACCTCTTTTGCAGGGTCTTACATTTTTGTGTATTGAAATGATGACTGTAAACCATTGACACAGTGTCTGGCACACAGTGTTCAGTAACAGGCAGCTATCGTTACTGCTGTTCGGCTACTTACACCTTAATTAATGGCTCCCTCCCACCTCTAGATGTGAACTAGTATCTGCTGTCACTTCACCTCATCATCCCTCATCCCTCTCTCCACTCCCTTCCCAGCATCTCTGCCCCTGCCTTTTAGATTCCCTGCAGATATGGTCAGCGAGCCCCGATCTGTTTTACTCCTTGGCCACTTTTTCCTAAACTGTTCCTTCTGCTTGGAAAGCTCTCCCCATCCTACTCCATCCCAAACCTAATACATCCTTCATTTTTTTTCTTTTTTTAAGACTTTTTTTAAAGAACAGTTTTAGGTTCACAGCAAAATTGAGAGGAAAGTATAGAGATAGCTCCTATACCCTTAGCCCTCCACACGCATGGCATCCACCAGTATCAACATTCCCAAACAGGGTGGTACATTTGCTAAAACTGATGAACCTACCTCAACACATCATTATCACCACAAAGTCCATAGTTTGCATTAGGGTTCACCCTTGATGTTGTATATTCTACGGATTTGGACAAATGTGTAATGCATGCAACTACCATTATAGTATTGCACAGAGGAGTTTCACTACCCTAAAATTCCTCTGTGCTCCATCTATTTATCTCCCCCTCCTCACTGCCTCACTCCCGACAACCACTGTCATCTTTCTTACTGTCTGCATAGTTTTGCTTTTTCCAGAATGCCATAGAGTCAGAATCATATAGTATATAGCCTTTTCAGTATGGTTTTTTTCCATATAGTGATAGCATTTAAGTTTCCTCCATGTCTTCTCGTGGCTTGAGAGCTCATTTCTTTTTTAGCTCTGAATGATATCTGGATATTGCAATTTATTTATTTACCTACTGATGGAAGACATGCTGGTTGCTTCCAAGTTTTGGCAATTATGAGTATAGCTACCATAAATATCTGTGTGTAGGTTCTGGTGTGGACATAAGTTTTCAGTGCTTTTTGATTGCTAGATCCTGTAGTAAGAGTATGTTTTGTTTTTTGGCTGTAGCTGTACCATTTTGCATTCCCACCAGCAATAAATGAGAGTTATTGTTGTTCTACCTCCTTTCCGGCATTTTGTGTTATCAATGTGCTAGATCTGGGGACACCTTATTATTTAATATCCAATTCAAGGCCATCCTCTCTTTGAAGAATCCTTGATCTCATTGGAAGAGGATGTAACAGCCTATTTATGACTGTATGTCAATACTTACGCTGTTACATGTATGGGCTTTCGGAGGATTTGGACTTTGTCTTATTCAACGCAGTATCACAAACAGCAAAGCAGGGGCTAATGTATAGTATTCATTGAGCAAATGACCTATTAATAAATAAATAAATAAGGAAACAAAATGAACTGACAAGTGAATGGCTTGGTTTGGTATGTGTAGTGTGAGTGTAGCGTTTCAGAATCTGCAAAGCATTTGTGCTTCAATTAAACTGTTTGACCCTCACAACCTCCTGGGGAAATTCAGTCTCAGAGAGTTTGAGTTGTTTGCCAGGTTAAAACATTGCAAAGAGAGGACCTGAACCCAAGTATTCCAATGCCCCTTCCACACAAAAACATAGTCTTTGTAAATAAGAACTAATGACAGTTTATTAGAAAAGAAAAACAACAACAACACGGAAGCTTGGTAAGAATAGGGGACAGGCAAAACCGAGAACAGAAATGATGGCTTTGTTGTAAAGGAGAGTGGAAACAACGAAGTGTGGGGACCCGGCATACTCCTAGACTCACACAGGGGAACATAATGGCACTGGCTGGATAGATGGAACAACTGTTAGTTTGAAAAAATGATAATCAAAAACATATTGGAAACAGATTTTACCAATCTCTTGCCTTCACCAATGGCCAGCCCTATTTCCTGCACTGCATTTCTCGCTACCACTGAAGTTTCAGTGCTTGGAGAGAAGCCGAGAGATTTCTGCAAATGTTTTCTCTTCACCAGATGGAGCAGAAACCGAGAAGCGTTACAAGGAAGATGGATCGGTGCGTCACATTTGCAACAATAAAAACACAGCAACGGTTAAAAGCAGTCTCAGTTAAATAGAACTGGGAACCCAGGGTTGGCCTAAATCTTTTTTTAATTAAAAGTGAAGGAGAACTGCAAAGTTCTACTTCAGTCCCTCGAAGCATCAGTGCCGTGGATGCGGAATGTTTATGTGCTTGGCTGGGTGTCAGACTGCCTGAGATTTATGTGGGTTTGGGTCAGAGCCAGAGAAAAGCCCCCAGCATGGGAATCGGTGAAGGGGAAGCCCAGGAGAGGGGAAAGCACATAGGCAGGAAGACCTGGATTCAGATCCCAGCTCTGTTCCTGTGTGAGTTCAAGAAATTACTTTCCTCTTCCTCTGCATTCCTTTCCTCCCAGTGCTTTAACTCTTTCTCCTCCTAAGGCTTGTGCATCATGAACACCCTCTGGCATTTGCCTCCTTTTGCTCCCTCTTCTTCCATCTCTATAATCTATTTTATTGTCTAGATGAGCAATCCACAACCTGCATTCTCAGGATCACCTGAAATGGACATGGTTCAGTGCTTTTTAAATGATTTTGGGTCCCAACTACTGACTTGCTGAGTAAGGGTCCTCCGAGGACCTCTGAGGCTGGGATCCTGCCTGTCAATCAATGTCGAACGTGTGATGGGGATGCACACCGGCACGTGGGAACTACTGGTCTGGATAAAGGCTGCTGGAGCAGAGGTTCTTAGTCAGAGATGCTCTTCAGAACTGCCAGGGGAACTTTAACAAAACACTCAAGTTAGAGCCCTACTCCAGAAAACCTGGTTCAGTGGGTCTAGACGGCCTGGGTATTATTACATGGAAAACAAAAGCTCTTGGGGGTTAATAACTTGTGGTATAGAATCCCCAAAAAGCACATAGTCAAGTCAGTAATGTGGATGAATATTTAATAAGCTGCCATTCTCTGTCTCTTGGATGCTTTCCCCCTTCAGCTCACATAGTCCACATTTACCTAGTCCCTAAGACCAGCCACACGAATTTACTTTGCTGGATGATGAGGGTTTCCACTGATGCATACATATTTACTACAAGCATATTCATATATATATATATATATATGTGTGTGTGTGTGTGTGTATATATATATATATATATACACCCGTGTTAAGAAATGCATATAAAAAGGATTACATGCACACGCATGTCCATGAATATATGCACACACACACACAAACACACACCACACATACACACACACACCTCTGCTCCCAGACACCTGCACACTCAAAAATATAAACTCCATTTCAAATACCAGCCCTGGTCATCTCAATTCTAAGAGCATTAATTGTTACTACTTCAAAATAAAAACTATGGTACCTACTTCATAGTTGTAAAATCAAATATATTAGCATCCACAAAAGCATATACTTCATTGCCAGAAACACAGTAGATGCTCAACCAACGTGTGTCAAGAACCACACAGGTATTGCCATATCTTGCCTGTTCATAATTACATTAATTACCACACAAATTTATCCACGTATGAATGCACTGAGGAGTCCATAAATACATTTAAACTCAATGTAGAAAACATCCAAATTCAGCTTTTATGTGAGTAGCACACACATGTGCACATGCACATAGAGCTTTCATGTTACAGAACAAACAGCTCTACTCACTCTACACACTTCTTTACACCAGGGTATTCCTGTATCCGTCAAGATATGCGATCAGATCTGAGCTCCTATGAGAGAATGTGGAATGCAAAGGAAACAACTGCCCCATACAAAATGGATGCCCAGGTTCTTAAAAAAAAAAAAAAAAACAGTCTTGGCAATATAAGCCAGTGCTTCAGAGTAAATACACACAAGAATGCAGATCAACAACAGTTCATCACATGTACACAAAAGGAAGCTCTGGGAGAAAAGATAATCAGACTGGATGCCCAAAGCACCCAGCTACGCAAAGCACTTTTCCAGAAATCCTATACAAATCATATAGAGCCATATGTCATACCTACCCTCCTAAAACTTACAGTCCTAACAAAGAAGACCAATATTTAGGGGACCATTTTCTAACATGACAGCATGGATAGACTTGACCAACATGAATAATTACAGCAGAGACGGTCAATGAACAAAATCATTAATCCTATTTTGCTTCAAGCTTTCTAATACTCAAGATAAGTGTTTGTCTTAGATGTCAGTAAAGTCAACAGTCACTCCACCAAGGACTTCAATAAGCTCCACTTGTCTTTACCATCGGTATCTCTTGACCAATGTGTTTACCATTAGTTTTATTAAGTGTTATATATCATTCATGGACATTTCTTCTTATATTCTCACAATCACAAATATTTATATTTTAATACTATATTAGTATTTTTCTTGAATTGGGAAGGATGGTGGACAAGATAACTACAAAATACCATTCTCTTCTAAATCTAATTATATGATTCTACAATTTTTATGATTTGATTTTTATATTCCATGAATATCACATTGTGTGAGTCTATGAGATTCTGGCTCTGAATTTTTATTATCCTAAGATTCTCTGATTCTAAGGTTTGATAGATTCTAAAGTTCTACAACTATGATTCTAAGATGCCAATATTATAAGAATCTGACGTTAGGCCATACAATTCGAAGTCACCATCACCTCTGTCCAAAAATCAGGTTGCCAAACGATTCTCTATGAGACAGGAGGAGCCTGTGATTGTGTAAAGAAAGGATGCTCAGCAGAGAGAAGAGCTTTTAGAGTACGCATCAAGACTTCCCAAACACCTCCCTTAGCCCAATTTTCTCTTTTGACTTCATTCTATGGCCTAACAATTGAGAATATTTATTGCTAGAATATAGGTGCCACTGAGGCAAGCTTAAGTTGTTTCTTGTCCTTTTATTCCCAGCATCTAGCACAAGGCCTGAAGGCATTCAGTAAACACTGAGGTTGAATGAGTCAACCAGACTCACAAAAGTACTCTTTTTCTTCCTTATTTTCCATGGCCTCCTTCTAACCTTCCTCCACCATCCCTTACTTCTCTTTATCCTTCTCTGTCACCTCTTAACAGTACTTTAGACCTTCCATGTATATTAATTATTCAGTCCTCATAGGAATCCAATGATGTATAGATTATTATCCCCATTTTATAGACAAGTAGCCTGAGGCGAAGAAATGAAACAACATAGCAAAGGTCACATAATTAAAATGACAGAAACAGAGTCAAATTGTCTGACTCCACGTTCAAAGCGCCTTCCTTTTTTCCATAACTGCCTTACAACATTCTTAAGCACAATAAAAATAATAACATCATAAGAGATTAAGAAAACCAATGCATAGAAAGGAGGCACATGCTTTCTGCTCCTGAATTTAACTCTGACTTTACTTTCTCAATCAATACCACTCCCCATTCCAGGACATCCAATAATTGAGGGCCTTCTACACCCAACTGTTCATTTCATTTTCTAGCCCTTTCTCCTCCTCTTGAGAGTGCTGTACATGGCATGTGTTTATTTTTCAATTAAAGCAAATTAAACTTAATTTTGTTTTGAGAACTTTTTTTTTTCTTCAGAATTTCACAGCCCACGGTGAGATAATTGAGACCCTGCTGTTTCTGGAAGCACTATTTAGAGAGAGCAGGCCTAGCTAGATCTGGAACAATCTTGGAGGAAGTCATCCTTAACCCATCCCTCTTCCCTTGACCCACCACCGCAGCATTTCTCCAGCCTCCACTCCCCTGCCCTGGCCCTGGTCTAGAAGGACATCTTCCATCTGCCATCTCAACCACTACCATAACCTACAAAAGATCCCCCAAGGCTTCCCATCTCCCCTCCTCCCCCCCACCTCCTTGTCTTTAATCCCAGATCTGGTTAAGTCAATCCCTATATTAAAAGTTACCAACATAGGGATTTGTGCTGGTGATTTTTCTAACCTCAGATTACTTAATATGAGTTCTGAGGTCTTACAGGCTTTACCTCTAGATTATTTTTCTAGCCTCACTTCCAGCTTGCTCTCCAGTCACGATGAACCACTTCCTCCCCCCACTCTCCATTTGAAATGGCCTTTCCCATCTATCCGAATGGCTGCTCAACCTTCACAGCTCACACACACAGACCTCTTCTCTGCTCCCCAAAACGCTGCCTGTGATCCAACGTCAGCACCAGCTACTCTGTATTTTCTCAAATTGCACATCTGTCTTCTTACCAGACTGGCGGTAGCTTCGCATCAGGAAAATGTCCTAATAATCAGAGATTGTCCAGAATCCGGGACATAGTAGCTCCTCAGTAAAAAAGGTTTTCTGGGGCAGGGGGAAAGGATGAGAAGAAAGCAGGAATAAACCGAAAGAGAAATAGAGGATAGTAAGGAAAAAGGAAAGAGAAAAACAGGAAAGAAGGATGGTACATGCAGAAGGAAGGAAGGAAGACAAGCCGGCAGAAGGGGAAGAAGGAAGACAAAAAAGGAGAAAGATATAAAACTTAATTAAACTTGTGAAATTTTCCCCTGTTGCTACTCTTTGATAATTTTCTTAATATGGTCACCATTTCTGAAATGACATAGAACATCAGAATTGTGTATACAAAATTTTTCCACACAAATAACATTCCGATTTCTCTATGAAAGATAGATTTGTCCAGTATAGGGTTTCCCAAAGTATACTATACAAGATATTAACAAAAATTAAATGAAAAATATGAAAAGTTGAAATTCTGAGGTCAAATAATTTTGAGAAAGCTTGGGTTAAAGATTTTTAAAGGTCCTCCACTATGGGCCTTATCAAAGCCTTGAATGTGTTTGTATACATTATTATTTCCAAGAATAGTTCAGATCACGAAGAATCTCCCAAATTTATTTGACCATGCAAACACATTTTTCTCAGATTCTGAGGAACTAGTGCACCAAGGAAAATGAGATGAAAATGATCTGCTGGGGGAATGACTGCTGTCTGGGAGTCAGGGGGTCTAGGGTCCCTAGGGTTAGTGTTACTATACATAAAGATTGTGGCCTTTGCCAAGACAGCCCACCACCTTGTCAGAGCCTGACCTTCTTTATCTGAAAAAAGAAAAGAATTGTATATGATAGCTCCTAGGGCCCCTTCTAGCTCAGCTCTAACATTCTACGGCTCTGTGATAAAAGAGAGACACAAGCTTAGGATAGTTAACTTTGTGTCTCCTATTTCCTGGACCTGGAATGCCCTTCTTTCTCCACTTCCAGAAGTGCAGGTTCTTCCAGACCCATCTCCAATGCCACTGCCTGCCTAAACCTTTTCCTGGGCAACTTGAACTAACGTGCTTTTTTTCTCCTTAGGTTCCCTATGCAAATATTTCATTCCTATAAGAGGCTGCCTTAAATATAGCACATACTTGCTTCAATTCATTTTATCTGTTGATGGCAATTATATGCCAGGCATTGTGATTAAAAAGGTGACTAAGGCACAGTCTTACATATGCCTTCTCTTCCCACTAAAGCCTCGGGGATGTGTCTTAGTCATATTTGGTCTCCCAAAGAGCTCAGCACAATGACTTAATCTAGCACAAAATCTGTCGCCCATAAATCCACTTTAGAGACCATTTAAAGTTTAAACCAATGATTTCAAGTCATTTTTAAGGGCTTAGAGCCTCTTATTCAAATCTTATACAAAAGTGTAATAAAGCATAGCAGATAAAGTGGAGCTGCTTCTGAGGCAGGAGGCAAGCGGGGGATCGTCAGGGATCCAGTCTCACCTGCTCGCCCCTCCCTCCTCCCATGGTTGGAGGCAGCGGGTCCCTTAAAACCTCTACTGAATCTCAGCCTTCATTTTTACCAGTCAGAAAAAACTGAGGCCTATAGAAGGGATGTTATTCACCCAAAATTAAACATATAAAGATAGCCAGAGGGTGAAAGTCTCCTGACACCAGGGTGGGAGCCACAACACCATGCTTCCAATTTGTGATACGCAAAGCACGACCAGCACATGAAATGTGATTCCAAGTGGTACAAAGGTGCACAGCTTTCATTGAAGGGTCTGATAGCTACTTTTATGTGTATTAGAAAGTACAAATCACTTAGAAAATCTTCAGTTTTTATGAGGATTATTGCTCAGGACAAAGTCAAACAATAAAAGAAAAAAAAACTGAATCCATTTAAATTTGATTAAGGATGGATGAGTGACTTAGAAATTTAGAAAAATGAATTAAAGCAGGCTCCTCTGCTTTGGTTCCTGTTCCTACGACAAATTGCTCACTGATCCCCCACATCCTACTAATTAAAATGTTGATTACTCAAGAAATTCAGATTCATTAAAGAGTTATTAGGAAATAGAGGTAAGCGTAAAGGAGAATGAAATTCACTCATGACCCATCACCCAAAGATAACTGCTCAAATATGAAGGTGCATCACATAAAACAGTCATGCTATAGATTATATATTGTGCCTTATGCTTTTTTAAAATAATATTTTACCAAAACAATGTCGATGTTGGTAAATGTCAAGAGTGCCATTGATTGAGCACTTAATATATGACGCACGTTGCTAAGTGCTTTATGTATGTGATAATACCCATTCTCACAGCAAGGCTTTAAGGAAAGTATTGTGCTTAGCCCCATTTTACAGATGAGACACTCTATCTTCATTCCACTTTCTGATGTATAAATGTGCTTCCCTAATCTCATTCTTCAGAACTGTGGAGTATTCTGTTATGTTCTTTTTGTTTTTGTTTTTTCTTTTTTCTCCAAACATTCTGATAAAGTTCCGTCTTCACAAACTTGTGCACATCTAATTAATTGACTTCTTAGAATGGGGAGTTTTTAAAAATGGAAGCGTTTGCATCTTCTTTTTAAAAAATAGGATGGAGATAAAGACAGAGACAGAGATAAAAATAGAGATGAGAGAGACTGAGGTTGAGACTCAACCCTTGTTCTCTCCTCGTCCTCTCCTCCTTCTTATTGTGCAATCCACCCCATCCACACTGGTCTCTGTACACTAAGCACAGTCACACCTCAATAACTTTCATTCTTGCTGCCTCCACCTGGAATGCTCTTGCCCCAGATATCCACCTGGCCGCATCTCTGACTTCCCACATATCTCTGCTCCAAGGTCAGCATCTCAGCAAGGGCTTCTCCTACCCACCCACATAACACAGCAAACCCCTCACCACACCATCTGTCCCGCATGTCTTACCCCCAATCATGTTCTATTTTCTTCTATTACACTTATCACCATCTGATGCATGATATGTTTGCTTGTTTATTTGTAGGTTACCTTCTTCTTTCAATTAGCTCCAAGATGGCAGGGACTTAGCTTTATTCACTGCTGTCTTCACAGCTGCTAGAACAGTGTCTGGCAAAGAATAAGTGCTCAATAAACCATTTTTTTTTTTAATGAAAGAATGAAAGTCACATTTGATAAAAAGCTGTGTTCAATACAGATTTTCACCAATGCCACATGAAATTGTCCTTTTTCCTACATTGTTACTAAAACTGGATGGTGCCATTAAATTAAAAAGCTATTTGATGATGCTATATGGCATCATATTGCTGCTTTCATTTATTTGATTACTAGGGAAAATGAACAGCCTGTTTTTATACATTTATTGGCCATATGTGTTCCCCATTCTACTTTTAGATAGAAGTTCTACACACAGATTATTTTCTGATGGTTCATCATCTTAAGACCATATCTGGCTCATGTTCCATTACTTGAGAAGGAGAAATCCATATTTTTAATATATTAGTATATATATGTGTGTGTGTGTGTATATATGTATATGTATATATATATATATGTATGTATATATTTCATTCTCCTATATCTACTGCTCTTCTCCTTCCTACCTGTTCTAACCATGATTAATACTCCTTTCTTTATAGATACAGGTGTGTGTGTATGTGTGTGTGTGTGTGTGTGTGTAAGTTATGAAAGAGAAATAAAAGGACAGAAACAGGAGAAACACACAGAGAGATGGCAATAACAACATCTGGCTGTCACAAGTCATGCTACTTGTACTCTGTTATTTCCTGAGCTGCTTTTAAAATGGCTACTGTTATCAGGGTTGGCTTTGATGGTTTTGTTCCCAAGAAACATAAGATCTTGGCTCTTGGCTCAGAGTTAGAAAGTAGCTTATTCTATGACCACCAGTCCTGGTGTCAGCAGCATTTGAACTAAGGGTGCAAATAAACATGCTAAGCTAAGGTTTTCTGCCAAGGCATTGTGAAGTTAAATCACTATTTTAAGAGGCTATGATGTTGGCAGCCAGAAAACCCTGGAAGAGTGGAAGATATTCATGATGCTGACAGATAAAGAAAGAAAGAAAGCAAAATGCAGATTGTTAAGGATATTTAAGAATCTGCCTTCTAGTGACACCATTTATAACATCTTCTGGAGCATGGAAGATGGATGCCTTTCTCATTTAGGCATGTACAGGATGGAGATTGAGGGCAAAGCATACATGACAGAATACTTGAAGACTTGCAGTGACTGACATGGCCCAAGACAATGCAGACCAAGAAGCAATAATCAACCTCGACTCTAGGAGGCCACCAAGCTGCTAATGGCTAGACAATGCCTTCGACTGGTGAATGAAGGGAGGGCAGCTCAATGAAAGCATATTACATATAGTAGCTGATGACATAGATGGGCTTGAGACCTGATGCTGTCACCTATTGTGTACCATAGAGCAAATCCTTTCATTTCTCAGCCACAATGTCCTCATTGAGGAAATGGGGAGAACAATTCCAACTTCAGAGTGTTATTATAAAGGTTAAGTGAAACATAGCTGTAAAAACATGCAAACACTTGAAAAAAAATAAATGGTAACAATGAAGAGGGGAATCAGGAGGAGGAGTGAATCACACGAGAGAATCCAGCATGCTGTCAATCACCCACTCTCCCTTGCATACCTGGTGAATGCCCTGGCCTTCTAAAGGCGCAACGAAATGGGTTAGAGGGACTGGGGCTCTAGAACCAACTCAGATACTATTTGATCTTAAAGAGGAAAGAGTTTATATGTGAAAAACAGAGAGAGAAAGAAAGTTGAACTAGACCATGTTGAAGACAATTTTCATCTTGGATGTCGGTTGTTCCTAAGTCTGTATCTGGTCTCTCTGCCTATATCTGGTTTCTGGACCATGGTAATATAGACAGTAAAAGAATCTGCCTCTGTCATCTTGCATCTTGCTATGCCTTTTCCTACATTTTCGGCCTCTCTTATAATCACTGCTCTCTCACTGCCACTTGGGGAAAAGGAGAGTGAGAATAGGTAAAAATGATTATCTGAGCTCATTTGCAAGGTAGCGTCTTAAGCCTAATAATAATAATCTCTTTCCTAGATGTTATTTCCAGTTCGAGAACATACCTAGGAGTATGGGCAATGGTTAATCTAATACAGCAGGGTGTGGCAATCATAAAAATTAATAATCGTTAATGTTTACGTAGTGTTGATGATCTGCCAAGCATTGTCTGAGGCACCTATCATATAAACTCATTAGATCCCCAAATTACCCCTCTACAGAGTTACTATTATTATCCTCATTTTACAGATGAGAAAACTGGCACGGGAACATTGGGTTATCTGGCCAAGGTCAGGCAGCTAGTAAGTGGCAGAACAGGCATTCACACTCCAGCACTCCCCAGCTTTCAACCTCTCTACTTTCAAGTCAGACAGAAAATGATAAGTGTATGAGGTAACGCATGATAATAAGCTCGATTTAGCCATTCCAAAATGTATGCATGTTTCAAAATAACATGTTGTATATACAATTTTTGTAAACTTAAAATAAATAATTTTAAAACTTGCCAAAAAAAAAAAAGAAATAGATTCAAATCCTCACAAACACACCATCGACTCAGTATATGGACTTGAAAAAGTGACATTATTGTTCTGAGCTCAGTTTTCCCATGTCTAGAAGGAGGGGCAGCGCTACCCAAGCATGAACTGGTTGAGAATATTTAGCCATGTATCTGTATCAAGTACCTGTTACAGCACAAAGAATATGTGACAAGCTTGCCACATACACTTTCATAAGCCAAGCATTACTTTAAGACAGTGGAATTTCGGCCATCTCTAAATATTGTGGGTGAAGATGCTTCCAGAACTACCCCCCCAAATTCCATCCTATGCTCTGCCTAAACGTATCATTCCTGCTGTCAGGAAAGAGAGGAGAGGGCAAGCAAAACTGTGGCTGACCTAGTAATATTCTCAGGAATCATTTGTAAGGCTTCACTATACTTTGAATGTTGCTCTCCTATTGATATGCATTCAGAATAAAAAATTTTATGACCCCTCTCGACTCTCCCCAACCTCAGCTGTCTCTGGCAATGGCATTTGATGAGGTCCCACTTCATCTAGGAGAGTCATGTCTTCAAAATGTATTCCAGCAGCAAAACCATATTACCAACCCTTGCGGGTAATCTATTTTTCAATCTTTCCCCTACGCTCCTACACATACCAAAGTGCCGGTTTTCTTTTTTAATGGTCCCTGTGTTTGTGCAGATGTTTTTACACTGCCAGCAGCCAAGGCTCCTTGTAAGTTCTCCCCTTATGATATGCCTATAAACTCAGAAACCATCAAGATCCATGAGAATTTTAGCTTTACCGCCAAACAGAAATGTACTTACTTCAGGCAGTTGTCTCTGTAACAGCTCTAGGAGTGCGCTTCTAAGTTTATCATGGGTTTTCTGGAGACTCTAGGAATCCACAGCCTACCAGAGTTTCATCTACTTATGCAGACAGCTAATTCTTAGAATGGAGACGTGAGAACTCACCACTTAGTAGGGTGAATCCTTTAACAAGCAATCATATCTCGGATGCCTGCCTTTCCTCCATCTGAATCAGTTTGTAATCTGTAACCCGGCTGTTCCACATTATCCCTAGGATTCATTATTTCTCACAGATGTTCCCACTGGCTGATTTGCAGGGCCTCTGAAAGGCCAGATAAATTATATCTTCGAGACCTCCCAGGACCAGTATTGGGTTAACCCTTACAAAGGGTTCTAGCTGTTCAGATGGGCCATTTACTCGGAGCCCTGCTGCTCCGACCTTTGCAGTTTACACAAAAAGAGATTGCATCTTGCTTTTGTTAATTGCCTTGTGAATCTACCTCCCACCCTTGCGGGAATACAGTCTCTTAGCTATTCCCAAGATAGCCCCAACATTTTTGTATATAGCTCTGCACCCTGTGAGGAAACCTTTGCATACAGAGAACAGAATTTGTTCAGAATGATGTATTTTGTGTCCTCACCAGGCTCCCCGTTCCTATGTGTAGAGAGCAGGCAGGCCGGGTAATTTACCACTCTTAACTTTCGCATACTCACTCTTATTCCATCTATTCTCCTTAAGGCCACCTGCAATCTCCAAAAGATAGTTCCCTTGGGAAGCAAAGATCCCCTTCACCCTCATGTGAAAAAAAAAATTAATTTCACTTCTCAGCCTCATTATCTTCTTAATTGTCTTCTTTGCCCCCTCAGTAGCAAGGACTGTCTATGGATTTCCAAGCAGCCTATTAGGGCTGCTATGTCCCAAAATAAGAGTAGGTTTCGTGCTAACACTTAATCACTTTGATATTAAGAGTTGCAACAGCGACACAGGATCACCATCTCACCACCTGTCAGCCACCTTGTCTTGAGTCACGGTCTGTGCTCTGAGGTGTGTCTTCTTTTAGATTTGCTTGTTTTCAAGAAGGCATCTAAACATTATGATGAAACATGGCACCATTGTGTGTGTCTCTCTCTGCTTTAATAAGAACTCTGTCATGCAACATTCCCATAGAGCTAGGAAATATCCCTTCAGTGAGGCAAGCCATGGTTTGATCCTTCTTGATGTATAGAAGGCAAGTTCAGAGAGAAAAAAATGTTCTTAAGAAGATCCAGATATACAATGGTAACAACCAGGACTAGAATCAGGTTCCCTGAGTCTCTGTGCTCTTATCATATGGAATTTGGAATTAGCAGAGATACAAAATGAAAAGGTACAGTCTGTGATCTCAGAGATCTTATAGTCATTGCTATCCTCCTCCTCGTCATCAGTGTCACTACTGATGTGTCTTCCTTTAGACTTCCCCTTCCCCAAACTCTCATAGAATTTCTGGAATCACAATTATCAGTCTATCGTGAATGATAATTATTTGTGAACTTGCAGAGCTCTTCTATAGATTGCCAGCCCTCAGCAGTATTCACCACCATCCCTCCAAGTCACTTGCCTTTCCCAGACAAGATGTGTGCAGTATGTATTCGCAGATCCAGCCCGTTTCACTGGACATCAATTACCTTTTCCCATGTATTCATTCTCTTCCTACTTTTCTATCCATTTCCCCTACTGTTGTTTCTCCCCCTCCCTTTAGACTTGGGTATTTCCAGGGCATAGAACAGAACTAGAAATTAAGATTAGAAAACTTTGTTGAAATGACTGATTAAAAATGGGCATGATAAAAAAAAGAAAACATTGAGAGTATTTGACAATGACTTTCCATCAATTCCCAAACCCTCCTCAGTCCTCAGTTACTCTCTTGCCAACCAGAGAGCTGTCAAGACCTTTCACTCCCTCATGCAAGGCCTTTGTGAAGGCCCCCCCGCCCACCCTTCTTATTCTATCTCATGTCATTCTCCTCCTTCAAAAGTTTCAGCCACACTAGCTTTCAGTCCATAGCTTAGAGTTCCTAAGCTTGCTGCTATGAAGTGAGCCCACTTTTGTTCTTCTCTCTGCCTCTAATGCTCTTCCCCCACATAATCACATGATTGGGTTCTTCTCATTTCAATCTGAGCTCCAATATCACTTCCTCAGAGAAAGCTTTCCCTGGCTACCCTATCTAAATTTATATCATCCACATATGCTTCTAGCATAATATCCCAATTACTTCTGTGATAACATTTAATATTATATGAAATTATTTTGCTTATCTATTTATTTACTCATTTATTATCCATCTCTCCCCATCAGAGTGTGAGCTCCACGAAAAACAAGACCATGTTCATGCTACGTCCCAAATGTGTAGACCTGCGCTGTTTAATACAATAGTCACTAGTTACAGATAGCTATGTAAATTAAAATAAAAATTAATACAAGTTAAACAAGGTTAAAAACTTGGTTCATCAGTAACACTCGCCACATTACAAGTGCTCAGTAGTCACATGTGGGTAGTGGATACCGTACTGGACAGCACAGAAAACATTTCCATCATCTCAGAAAGTTCTATTTGACAGCACAGGTCTAGAGCAATGTTTGGCAAATAGGGACTCGATAAATATATTTGTTGAATAAATGAATGAATAAATCTTCCCTCAATTTCAGGTCATCTCTCCCCTCTTTTGTGGCTTCTGAACCTCAAAAGTGGGAGAAAATGCCCAGAGGACAATGTTCAGTATGCTGAGGGACTTCCAAACAGATGCTACAGGAGGCAGGGTTGTGAAGATGGGCTCTCGTACTCTGAAAGTAAATAGTTGCAGTGATATAATTATGTTTCAATAATACTGGAATAACTGATAACTGGAAGAGAATTATACTTGTATTATTTCAGGGATGTAGAGATAGAAGGCAGATTGAGGGTCAATGTAAGAAAATACTCCAACAAAGCTCTCCAAATATAACACAGGCTGGTTTGCGTGGTAATGAACTTGCCATCACTAAAAGTACAAAAACTGAGACTGAATGGCCATGTATTATTGATATTACAAAAAGGAATCTTCACTCCTGAATAAGGAAAAAGGTTTGGTTATTGAGAAACCTTCAGAGATTTCTTTAGAGAAACCTGTCAGAGAAAACACTGAGATTCTTTGATCCAATGACTCCACGACACCTTCATACCATCAATTTAAAAGAGCTGATAATATGTCCCAGTTATTTATAGCATCTATTGAACAACCCGATCCCAGCCATTGATAACAGTCACCATCGACACAGCAGTACAGAGGAAAGAGCAGAGATGCTGAAGGAAGGAGGACTCAGGTTCAAATTCTTTCTCTGCTGGCTCTGTGACCTTGGTCAATAACCTAACCAACACGAACTCAAACTTTCTCTTCTGGAAAAGGAGCTATCTCTGCTTCCCTGGGGAATAAAGACTAAATGAGAAACAAAACTAAAGACCCTGGAACACGGTAGGGCAATGTTCACTTCCAAGTAGGATGTAATTTCATCTGTCTATACTATCATCCATATCTCTATATTGTTGGCATACATGGTCTAATTTTCAAACCCATAATTGCATTGCTTTGAGTGAATATGAGGCAATTGTCAAAGAGAAAAAGTTAGAGATAGAGAAACAGAGAGAAAGATGACAGCTGCTACTGAGACCGGATGTAAAATGCAAATGCAAACATTTATAGAGCAACTACTATGTGTCAGTCCCTGAGAATACAAAAATTCTCCTAAGAAGACCATATTGAAGAAGGGAAGATAGACCTATAACCATGGAGCTGTAAAGCAGGGCAAACAGGGTCATAATCTAAAAATAGAGCTTCAGATAAAATTATAGAGAAAATCAAGGGAGAAAGAGATTAATTACCAAATAAGGTCTTGAGAAGACTTCTTTGCAGGGCCATGTCAGCTAGCTGTTGAAATATGGATAGGATTTTAAAAAGTGGAGGCTGAAAGTAACAAATGGAGGAATGAATGATAAAGATATTCCTCATGGAAGGGTTAGAATGGAAAACAAATGGAAGAATTATTGGAAAAGTGACATTTGAGGACTTGCCTTCTTCACATTAACCCCATCTTGTCTTCAGCATGGTTGCCAGTAGTTCAGTAACCAGTTTGTCAAGCTTTGTATTTGAGCAAAAGGGAAACAGGAAGAGAAGAATGGTGGGGTATGTCTAACCCTGAAGGCCTGTTCAGGTGACATGTACTGGTCATTTCATCTAAGAAATTGGGAGGGGAAAAGAGAGGATGCAAATAAAAAAAAAAAAATGTCCGCTCACACAACTGAAGGGCCTTTGGGCAAAGACCTTTTCAGAGAAACAGAGTACTCTCTGGTCAATAACATAAACTCCTGCAAGCACTAAGAAAGAGATGTCTTACTGGAACAGGACAGGGGAGGATGTTTTAGCAGCCTCGTCTGTACCGCTGCAGAGAGATTCATTGCAGCTTGAGCTAGGCAGTCTAAACTCAACCGGGGCCCAACAGCTGATTTGGAATGTCTCCGAACTGTTTCTCCTTAGTTGAAATGGAGTCACAGCTCCCCCTTCTGGGAGCTAACGTGCCATCCAGCCCCGGAAAAGCCTGCATGGAAAAGGCTCCACTGCAGATGGGCCTAAAACCCCCATGTTTCTCAGTATTTGCCGGCAGCCCGAAACAAGCATGCAGAGGTCTGGGAGGACACTTTTAAGTGAGCCCTATTCTGAATTCTCAAGGGCCTCTTGTTCACAGGGCCTTACATTTCCCCTTTCCAGGAGCTATGAGTCCAGTCTTCTGATGAGATATTTTCTACTGGGGAGCACAATTTGGTGCAGAGGTTCTCTTTTTGGGGAATATAGCAAAGCAGGAAAGGTTTCTAGATCTGTGTGTGCATTGTGTGTGTGAGTGCATGCATGCATGTATGTTTGCCTCTGATCCTATGTCTGCAATATGTATAAATGTAGAGGGATAAGATTCTAATCAATATAAAAATTAATTTGCCTGAAGTATTTGCATAGGTGAGTGGGTGTATATTTTACTTTCTGAAAAGTAAGCTTGATAAAGAGCTCAGAAACAGCCCATATGCGTTGCTGGGTTATATATTACCAGTTATACTGGGTCCCTGCTTGTGGATAATTCTCTGAAAACACTGGAGAAAGAATCTGTGCTTTCTCTATCTCTCTCTCTCTGTCTCTGTCTGTCTGTCTGTCTCTCTCTCTCTCTCTGTCTGTCTGTCTGTCTCTCTCTCTCTCTCTCTCTCTCTCTCTCTCTGTGTCGTGCGTGTGTCTAGTGTGAAGCGTTATTGAGACACTGGACTCTTTATGGGGTAATGTTTCCAGATGGAGAAGCTTTGAAATGTATCTCCGAAATGAGAAGTTTGATGAGGGAAGACAAGTGATTGCCTTTGGTGGGAGCATAATCGGGGTGGGGAGCGATGTGTGGTTTCCATGCAGTGTGGTGGTGTGGGAAGGGCATGGATCTAGACTTCAGGAAATCTAGGTTTTAGTCCTGGCTATGCCACCAACTCACTAAAGAATGTTGGAAATTCTCATCCTTTTTCTGGGCTGGAGTCCTGCCTTTCTGCTCTTTAATATTCCTCCCAGTTTCAATCGTCTATGAATTGGAAAAGAGAAAATGAGAGCAGTTCCCAAGATGGGGTTTCCTCCTCTGCCTTCACACACCCTGCCCAAAATGAACTAGGGAGCTCTGCTCTAACATGAGTTTCCTGAGGAGAGTCTCTGTGTCTATGTGAAGGCTTCAGCCTAAGGTATCAGCCTCTGGCCAGAAAATGGTATGTCTGCAAGTGCCTGCAGGTAGAACCCACCAGCCAGGGCAGGCTCCTGAAAACATATGTTTGCTTTTATCTTTCCCCAGAAGAAAGATAAGATAAGATATATATATATATATATATATATATGCCAAGTATCTTTCTACTTTTTCCCCCAAGAGCCCTTTTTAGTGGTCCCTTCAAGCTGAGGTAGACAAGAAGCTGTGTCTCAGCCTCACAGCCCTTGTCTTTTAGCCTCCCTGCCTGAGAGCAGAGCGGCTGCCGCTTACCTTGAGAAAGTAACAGCTGCCGAGTCTGGAAGCCATGCTAACAGCAGTAAAACTCAGCATTTTTGCTGAGTAGGGCAAGCCTTTAAGAGGCAGCCGGGAATCAAATCAATGGCTGGCCCCAGAGCCCAAGCCCAGCAGTACCTAGCCTGCGTGGCCAAGGGACTTACCTATAGAGCCTCCTAGCAGGTGGAGGGAAGAGGAAAGAGGGCCTTGGCCCAAACTGTCTTCCTTACTGAGATTCTTCCCAAGGCCCTGCTGCCCTTGGCAGTATTTTGGAGCCGAGCAAGAGATGTGAGGTACAAATCGACAAGTCAATTACTGCCACATTCTGTCATGAGTTCCCCACTCAAATCCCCTTTGCAAATTGTAGGTCTTCCTCAGTAGTCAAACACACACACACGCACACACACACACACACACATGCACATGCACACACACGCACACACGTCGACTCTGTGCCTCCTCCCAGGACCCTCCTAACTCCAGTGGAGCCGTGGGGAGGTACGTTCAGTAAGAGATTCTCTGGGGGCTTCCCGGACTGAAATGGGGAAGGAAAGAGAAGTCTGCCTTAGGGAAGTGGCCCATCCATCTCCTTCCATATCATCCAGCACTGCCCCCAAATGAAATTCCCTCTGAGCCCCTGTGCAACTGCGATGGATGGGCAAGTCCCTGAGGTCGCTTTCTCCTTTCCCTGGAGGGGAATCCACGCAAACTTGCCCAGATCCTCCCCCAAAGCAACAGAAGCAGGAGGTGCTGTGATGATTACACACGGAGAAGCAGGGCCAGGCCGGTCTCTATCTCAGACTCGCCAAGACCCAGAGAAGGAACCCACCGCGGACTTCCCCCTTTCTCTGACACCCACTACCCAATGTCTCCAAATTCCCATCAGAATCCTGGAGTCTGACCAATGCAGAATTTAAAGTGACAGCGTCTCATTTGCCTCGGGGTTTGGTCATTTCTCTTTCATGTTAAACGGTGGGTCCAAGTGTAGCCGGACTCCATCGTTCGGAGGAATTTTCCTTCAAGGATACCAACGTTGGGCTAAATAAAGTGTCATCTACAGCCCCATAATCCTCCCCAAACCCTAAGCCCAGAGCCCCAAGAGGAAGTCCACAGCGGGTTTCCCGATGGCTACGTGATCCGATAGTAAGGATCCCATTCCGGGTAAGCTAGAGAGACCTAATTAAAAAGACACACAAGCGCACACATGCAAACACATACGTACAAACATGCACAAACACATCGCGTCGTAAGTAGGTTATAGGACCTCTCTGTTCTCCCCCTCTCCTATACACACACACACACACACACACACACCAAACACACGCATCAAACGCAAACGACGTCGCACACGCAAACACACACTAGCACCACATCAAGTTCCCACCATGGTACACACGTCGGGAGCGCGCCGGGGCACACACGCCACTTACTAAAACCCGCATTTAACCCTTTGAGCCCCAGGTACAAGAGCCCCCTCCCCGGAACCTGAGAGGACTTGGAGGTGGCAGCGCAGCCGGGTGAAGAGTGGCCGAGGGTGCCGGGAGGGGGAGGGGCGGGGGCGCCCCGAATGCGGTCCGGGGCGGGCTCCAAGGGCAGCGGGGCTGCCGGGCGCTGCACCCGGCGCCGCCTTACCTGGAGTCAGTGTCCGTCTTTGGCAGAGAGCTGCGGGCGGACGCTTTTTATTCGGCTCGGGGGGAACTTGGGAGAGCTCTGCGTCCAGCTCGCATACCGGGGACGGCGCGAGGACTGCAGGCGTGGGGGTACCTGGCTCCTAGCAGCCTGGCTCATACTCAGCCGTAAAGTCCCCTTGGCTGGTCCCGAGGACAGGCATGAATCCCGGCTCCGGAAGGCGGTCACTACTCCCTCTGCCTCCCGGCGCTGTCGCTCTCTGGCTCTCTGGCTCGCTCTCCCTCTCTCGCGGGTTCGCTCGCCTGCGCTCTCCTCCTCCCCCCGCGCCAGATCAGTTTGCAGCCGTGGGGACTGGGAGCGAGGCGGCTGGCGAATGGAGAGGGAAGTCCAAGTGCGCCGCGGTCTCCGGGCGGGGAGCAGCGCGGAGGCCGGGCTAGGCGCGGGGAGGGACTTAGCTGGCGACGGGCGAAAATGAATGGGGGAGCGGACGCCGGGGGGCGGGGAGGGAGGAGCCAGGCGCCGGGTTTTATTCTGAGGAGTGTTTTGTACATCTTTAGGCGGAGGAGGAGGAGAAGAGAGAGGAGGAGAGAAGTGAGGCCGCCTTGGAGGGAGGGGCGGCCTGGGTGGGCCGAGGCTGAGCCACCCGGGAGTTTCATGGGGATAGGGTGGCGTGTCTCCGCGTATGAACACCCCAAGGGACCGTATGTGTGCGCAAACCCGGCGTCGTGGTATTCTTAAGCGTGTCCGTAGCCGTGTGCATCGCGAGTCTCGGAGTGTTTCTGGGGATGCCGGTGCTTTTATGGCCGTGTGTATCCATCCGAGTGTGGGTTTTGTCTGGGGAGGTGCCCACGGGGGTCCATTTGCGTCCGCTTGTGTCTCTCTGAGTATTTGACGCTGTTTGTTTCTCTCTGTGAGTAGGCGCGAGAGAGCTCACGTAACCTCCCAGAATGAAGCAAGTGCTTCTCTACGTAGGCACGATGTAGGAGCGAAAGCTGAGGGGACACAAAGTTCTCTGGGGACCAGCAGAGGCGGGGAAGGGGCGCGGGAACAGGGACAACAACAGGCATATAGACAGCCGAAGACTCCGCATTCAGCCTGAGATGCAGGCTGGGGTTTCTAACACGGGGCCTCTCCCTGAAGCAGAAAAGAAGGCCCTTATAGGATCTAAATTCCCACACGATACATATTCCGTATGTTTGCTTACTTTGCGTCCCTCGCGATTTACACCAAATCAGCAATGCCCACTCCTAGTCCCTTGAAGATTAGGCAAGAGTAGGAAGCATTGCTGAAGCTACCAGATGGAGGGGCAGAAAGTCACAGGAAAAAGTGAAGGAAATTTTTTTTAACCCAGATTCAGTAAAAATGCGGGCTCTTCATGGGTTGGAGTCCTGTAGCAATTTGGTCTTGGCCAAATTGCTTACCCCTTAAGCCTCAATTTCTTATCCGCTGAATAGTTATAAATATATATATATAAAACTATTTTATAACTAATGGAATAGTTATTATATTACCTATTAGATAGAACAGGTAATAGAATTACCCTAGTCTAACAGGGTCGTTATGGCGTTCGAACGAGTTAGTGTGTGTAAAAACACTTAGAATGTTTCCTGACACCTAGTGAGTGTGCAATGCCTGTTATCTGCTATTATGATTGCTATTGTAATTAAGGTTTTTGTTATCCAAAGGGTGACAGGAGAGAGATGTGACCACCAAGGAAGCCTAGAAGGATCTAGGAGCCAGTGAACTAATTGGAGGAAGAGGATTCTTGAAACAAAATGGAAGAGAAATACTTGAGTGAGGAACTGGGAACTTGAGAACATTTATTTAATTCACCAAGAGAGAGGGAGAAAGAGATGAGAAGAGATAGAGCTAGCCAGAATCATCCCAGGCCTCAGAAGTGCAGGGCAAAGGAGAGGAGGAAGAGAGGGCAGCAGCAGCCAGTTCAGAGCTTCTCTACTTCTGCACTCTAGTCCAAATGAGGAGAAATCAGCACCACGGACAGCTCACCAGCCACTGGCCAACCCAGGGATTTCTCTTTCTGCCTGGTGGAAACTTCTTCCTTTTTGCTTAGACAACTTTCTCCTTCCCTTGGTTTCTGACCTGGATTCAGATCCTACGCAGTGGTCCCCCAAGGCAATTCTGACTTTGAATCTGACCACGAAGAAATACATTTACCACACATGCTGCTTACACCATCCTCTGCAGTATGAAGACCCAAGTCCCTATTTCCTACCCCTTTCTCCTTTCTTTTCTCTCCCTGCCCATACCCCCTGCCTTTCTCTTTGTTTCTTCCTCATTCTCAAGCTCAGATCTGCTTCCTTGTGTGATGGCAGGCAACAGCAGCCTTGCTAATAATGCAATTCTGAAATCAATGTAAGACAACCTAGTCAGGTACTTCAGATGAGGACCAAGGTACACACTGATTCCTCTTAGCTCTTTCCTTGTAATTATCCTCTCAATGTAGGCTGTTGGTCCAGATGCCTGAGAAAGAAGGGAATTAATGCTTTGGAACATTTTTCTGTCTTCTTCTTCTCCACAATACAGAGTCAATATTTTCCTATGGAAAGATAGAACCTTTCCTAGTTGTAACCAGTTACACAGAAGTAAAGAGGAGAGAGAATTTTTGAACTTTCACCATACACCAAGCATTTCATTTGTAATGCTCTCTATATTAATGCTTATAATTCTCAAAATGCTTTGAGGTATGAGATAAATAATACTATCTCATTTTTACATAATTGGAAATTGGACCTCGAAAAACTTGAGTAGCATGCCTAGGTATAGCTAGTAGGTGATGGAGGCAGTAGAATTCCACACTCAAGTCCACCTCCAAAATCTTTTTTCTGTCCTCTAGGAATAATAGAGAAGCCCTGGGGTGACTGGAAGATCTTGGAATTTAATGGGACTATTGCACCCAAACCTAAACCTCAACTTAAATGTCTGGGATCATTACATTGTCTGTGCCAATGGAGGATTTAGTAGCTCTTGTCCCTGGAGGAGGAAGTGAAGGCTTTGCATGGATAGATTTAATGCTCACTTGAGCCTTATGGTTTCTGAGTTTTGAATAAAACTCCAACCTTTCCAGGTCTTAGATCATTTGCATTTGGCTCTGTTTAGCTTCACTGTTTCTATGAAGAAAGACTAAGAGGGCCATTTTAAAATGTCTCCAAAGACTCCTTGGTCATCTGAAAAGTTCTCAATGCAAAGCACTTCTAATGACTTATGGAGAGTGCCGTCAAAACCATATGGATAACATTTTTGCAGAAATACACACGGGTGGGAAAAGGTTTAGAGGCCAAAAATATATTTCGTTTTTTTTTTTTTTCTTCTTTGCCAAAGAAAGAACATTTAAGGCAGCTTGAGATATGTGAAAAATGTCTTGTTCTTTCTTTGGGGTGGGTGTTGGTGAGCAGCTGTTTGCTATTTCCACTGAATTTACTAAGGGCTTCCTTGGGGAGGAGTTGCCAACAACTTAGAGTAGACTTAAGAAAGAACTTCCTGTCTGTCGAGATCTTGGGTTGATACTAGAATAGGACCTTTTCCCAAGGGCATTTAATAACAAAATGAGATGCTTCACAGCATCCCATTTATAGTATGATAGATTTGGTAAACAATGGGTGATACTTTTAGGGTCACAGAACATTTTAAGTGTCTCACAATTGCTAAAGACCCTCAATGTTATGAAAAAGATGTACTTACAAAAATGTCCTCAAAAGTTTGCATGGAATCTCACTGAATCCCTCTTTCCCAACCTCATTCATGAATGTTTATCCTCGGACCCCAGTCTCTAGAGTAGATTACTTTTCTGGTCTCCAGCCTGACCTTAGATTTTATAGGTTGCTACATTTAGATTTAAGATATTGGAAAGGGAAAGCCAACAGGGAAATCAATAAGGAGGTAAGCAGCCTTTTTTTTCTAGAAATAGATAAGAAATATAGATAAATGTTCAGTGATGAAATGGAGATTCCATTTCCCCCTCCTTAAATAAAGACAATATTTTGCCCTGTTTGTGCAGGACTCTGAGCCACCTGCTGCTGCCTCAAAAGCTTAAATTTTCTACTCCTGTCAAATCTCTAAGGAGTTAGAATCCCTTAATCTGGGGTGCTTTGGGTTCAGAACAGGCTGAACAAGTGCAGAATGAAGCCTGCATTTCTTAAGTGCATGCTGACTGTGAGGTGGTGTGAAAGATTCAGAGATAAATATTTTCCCTGATCTCTGTCTTCTAGGAGTCAGAAGGTCATTGCAGAGCCATATTCATGCCTAAATAATCACAATGTACCACATGTAGCAAACATGTTCAGGGTCTATAGGAAATCCTGCAAAAGCTAAGAGCAGATAAAGTTTGCCTCCATATGAGGTATAACATTTTGCACCTATGAAGAGCTATTTTTATTTGGTTTTAAAAGCAGCTGAATTAATAAGAATGAACATTTATTTATGTGCAAGCAGCATTCAAATCTTCCATGCCTCTCATCTATGGTGTAATAAACATCTTCACACTGAATAAAAATGCTAAGTTATTTAGTCTCTCTCTCTCTCTCTCTCTCTCTCTCTCTCTCTCTCTCTCTCTCTCTCTCTCTCTCTCTCTCCCCCCCACCCCCGCCCCCAACCCACTACTTACCCATCCCATCCAAAATCTGCTAGGGCAATACTCCTAAAACATAATTCTCTTCTATTATTCTGCTTGTCTAAAACCTGGCGGAATGTTAACTGCATACCCAAGTCAGCCCAGAATTCAATGTCCTCCATCATCTGGCCCCTGTGCTCTTTACAATTTTATACCTAATTATCACCTTGTATTTTCTCCACCAGCACAAATGAACTGCTTACTGGTTTTTGGTTTCCAGCTTCCCTCTCTCCATGTCCTAACTGATGTGTGTCCCTTTATTGCCATGTGTTTTTCTTCCCAGCAACCCTTCATTTCTGCATGACCAAATCTGACCTCTCCTTAAATATTTAGTTCACATGCCATCTCCTGTCCCACTTCAGTTAGGATAAGACACATGTTAACATGAAGTGTACAAGGTTATGCATGATCCGGCCCTAACTTTCTCTCTAACATCATGTCCCTCCAGCTACTCCAACCAAACTGGCTGCATTCCATTTATGAGAGTTTACCAAGTTCATTTCTACCTCTAGGCATTGGTGCTGGCTTTCCACTTCTAACCAAGTCCTGCTTACCCTTTAATTATCAGTGTTAATGTCACTTCTCTGACCCCCATACCAATTCTATCATCTTTCTCAAAACCCTTACTATCTCCTTCGCATGTATCATCATTGCAAATTAAATGATTATTGTGACATTATTTGTTCAATATATGAGGAAACATAGAAGATATCTTCATGAAAAGAGCTTGGTACATAAAGATACAGTGAACATGTATTAACTATGCCCTAAGTCCCAGAAACTACTCTGTGTGCTTCACAAATATTAATGCATTTAATCCTTCAGACACCCCTGTGATGGCAGTACTATTATGGTTATGACAGCTATATTTAGGGATGATAGGGAAACTGTGACATAGGGAAGGTAAACAAATTGTCCAGTATCATATATCAAAACCAGGATTCAAACCCAAGGAACCCTGCAACAAAAGCCAAACATATGGCCACTACCTACCTAGCCCTTTCCATGGGAGGAGCTCAGTGCACATTTATTTAATTAACAGAAGTTCTTCATAAACCCTCCAATCTTCATGTATATTCTCTGACTCTGTGGCTGTCTTCACTTTCTGACTTTCATGATGATTATTTGCATATGTGAACCTTGCTTTTGGTATTCCCAGCTATTGGCTAGGGTTCTTCAGTAAACATACTCATATTCTGGAGCCATGCTACCACCTATCAACTCCTTGACTGGAAGGACTTGCACCCTGTCTGGTCCCCCAATCAGGCTGCCCAGCCATGAGAACAGATGTGTTTGGACATGAGCACATGTGGACTGGTTTCACTAGATACACCCAGCATTCTCTCTCTCTCCTCTCTCCTTTTCATGTTGCCAAAGTTCCAACTTCCTTAAGCCTGAACCTGCCCAAGCCTTTGTCCTGGTGGCATATGATGTCTATAAACTGGTTTAGAAAAGTTGTCCTGAAAAACACTTTCCTGTTGTCGGCTGAGGTTCAGGGGATATCCCTACTGCAAACTCCTTCAATATCCTACTTGAGTTAATCATTCAGCATATGCAAGCTCTTTTGAAATCTCAGTTTCTTTTTTGCTTTGCAACCTTGCTTTTTTTCAATGATTGAGAGATAAGGTAGGTACAGCAGGTAGCCTCACTTTACAGAAAAGGAAACAAAGGCTCAAAGATGTAGGATGGCTTGTATAAGGATAACACCTTTTGTAATGATAGACCCACAAATTGAACTGGCTATTCAAACTCATCAAGGCTGGTATCCTGATTCTCTCTTTATTTCCCTGTTACACACTGTCTTAATGATCAGGCTATTCCACTTGATTCCTTCCTGTACCTTCCACTTTCTTTTTTTTTTTTTTTTTTTTTTTTTGAGACAGAGTCTCACTTTATTGCCCAGGCTAGCGTGAGTGCCGTGGTGTCAGCCCAGCTCACAGCAACCTCAAACTCCTGGGCTCAAGCAATCCTGCTGCCTCAGCCTCCCAAGTAGCTGGGACTACAGGCATGTGCCACCATGCCCGGCTAATTTTTTCTATATATATTAGTTGGCCAATTAATTTCTTTCCATTTATAGTAGAGATGGGGTCTCGCTCTTGCTCAGGCTGGTCTCGAACTCCTGAGCTCAAACGATCCGCCCACCTCGGCCTCCCAGAGAGCTAGGATTACAGGCTTGAGCCACAGCGCCCGGCCTACCTTCCACTTTCTAACAGACCAGCCCTACTCCACCTCTCACTCTCTGCCACATTGCACGAGGGGGAGCCTTATGTAGGCTATTTTTAGCATTTGCTGCCTTGTGTTCATGTACCCCTTCTGCTAACAGTACCTGTGTTTTCCTTTTGGAAGCCACCCACCTAACTCTATTTGATTCTAGGGGTGCTGATCCTATCCTCTGGGTCTAGGGCATATGACAAAGGCTGGCCAGTCTGGGTGTTCTACCCCATGGTCACTGTGGATGGTTTAGACATGGTTTTTGATACAGATTGGTCTAATCAGAGTCAGCCGCTATGAACATCTGCTGGACCCATTATTAAAAAGTACTCCTAAAATCGAAATACAATAATGGATGTAGCTGGTAAGATTCAAGCCTGGAGTCCTGGTAGTTATCTTTGCCACCATAATGAGGAGTGAAGGCAACTTGGGAGAATACTTAACCATGAAATGGATCCAGAGAGACTTTTGAAGCCATAAATGGACCCTATGAGCCAGTAACTTTCCTTTCCATTTAAAATAGTTTGATTTGGATTTTTGTCACTTGCTACCAAATGTATCCTAACAGAGCATTATAAATCAGGGAAATTGGGTTTTAGATGCAGAACTTGGGATCATTTCATTTTGAGAGACCAGAAAGTAGAGTAGAGAAATGAACTTGGAGCCAAGTGGATAGCCATAAATTTGATTCTACATCTAGTAAGCCCTGTGCCCCAGACAAGTCAAGTCTACTTGTGCTTCTGGGCCAGGGGTTCTTAACCTGTGGGGTAGGCAGCATTCTAAGATCACCCCCAGTGACTCCTGGCCTTGTGTACTTCCCTCTCCTCTGAGTGTGGGTGGAACATGGGTATAAAATGAGATATCGCTCTAGTGATTACATTATATTATATGGCAAAGGGGAAATTATCTCAGATGGGCCAGCAAAATTATGTTAGCTTTGAAAAGCAGAGAGTTTTCTCTGGCTGATTGCAGAAGAGGAAATCTGAGAGATGTGCTCCAGCTATTCTAAAACACAGCAGATACCCAACTTGGAAACTGCCCATGGGGTTATACGGCAAGGAATAGTGGATGGCCTCTAGATGCTGACAGTTATCCCCAGATGGCAGCTAGGAAAAAAAACAGGAACCCCAGTCCTACAACCACAAGAAAATGAAGTCTGCCAACAACCAGTGAGCTGGAAATGGACACCAAACCTCAGATGAGAACCACAGCCCTAGCCGACCACTTATTTTCAGTTTGTTGAGACCCCGTGTGAAGAATCTAGTCACTCCACGCCTAGACTTCTAACCTACAGAAACTGTGAGACAATAAGTATATGTATTTTAAGCCACTAAACGTGGGAATTTGTTGCACAGAAATAAAAAATTAATCTATAAATAAGGTAGTTTGATCGAATTATCTCAATAGTCTTCCCTTTCAACTCTAATATTGCATGATCAGATGACAATACCTGCTGGTGCTAAACTACCTGGGGATTCCTATAATACATCCCAATCCCTAATAATCCACCTCATGTCTATTCATAAATGCCTCCCAGGCTAGAGAATGGAGGAAAAAATCTCCCACTCAGCTTCCAAAGCTATTTCATCCAGTGACTTCTTTTCTACATAAAGCCTTACCCTGTTGATGCATAATATTGAAATAAATTCCATCTGGATAAACATGATTATTGGGGTGGGGGATGCGAAAATGAGTTTCCTTTGCCCCCACAGCTTGCTCCCAATAAAATGGTCTTCTGATCCTGTGACATCATTTGTTGAGATGTGAATAAACACTAATTATTTTAAAGGCAGTGAGTCTAGAGAAGATGAATCTATTTGAATTTGGAGTCAAATAAATTTGAGCCCAAATCTGGCATCATCACATTTCAATGGAGCTACTAAATCCTCCATTGGCACAGACAATGTAATGATCCCAGACATTTAAGTTGAGGTTTAGGTTTGGGTGCAATAGTCCCATTAAATTCCAAGATCTTCCAGTCACCCCAGGGCTTCTCTATTATTCCTAGAGGACAGAAAAAAGATTTTGGAAGTGGACTTGAGTGTGGAATTCTACTGCCTCCATCACCTACTAGCTATACCTAGGCATGCTACTCAAGTTTTTCAAGGTCCAATTTCCTTTTTACGTAAATATGAGATAGTATTATTTATCTCATACCTCAAAGCATTTTGAGAATTATAAGCATTAATATAGAGAGCATTACAAATGAAATGCTTGGTGTATGGTGAAAGTTCAAAAATTCTCTCTCCTCTTTTTTTCTGTGTAACAATAGTTGCAACTAGGAAAGGTTCTATGTTTCCAGAGGGAAACATTGACTCCATGAACCACATTTCAGGAAGATGCAGAGTAGCCTTATCAGGAATCTTTCATGCATCATTCTAACTTTTTCAAGCCTCAATGTCTTCGTTTGTCAAATGGAGATCCAATAATTTATCCATAGCTTATGTTTTGAGTACCTTATCTGAGTCAAATATATGATCTACTAGTAGTGGACTAGTAGATCAGTTACTTTTGGGGAGCAGACAGTTTCATTAGAAACTAATATTTATACCAATAAGGTTGCTGTAATGACTAAATGAGATAAGCATTTAATATGTAACATGACATGTAGTAATCCTCAATCAATGGAAGCCATGCTTAGAGGTGTTATGACTCCCAATATAAATTACATACTTATTGATAACAGTATTTATTGATCACTTACATAAGGTCAGACATTTCTCTAAGTGCTTTCCATGTATTAATTCATGGAATTGTCACAAAAATCCCAAGAGGTAGATGCTATGATTATCATCCCCAATCAGACAAGAATTGGCGAGTGTGACACTTAGGTTTAAATTCAGATATCTGGGCTCAACGAGTCAATGCACATAACCATGATTTCCTACCAACTCTCATTAGATGCCTTTAAAGCAAAAGGGATGCCATAATATAGAGAGTTTTTGTTTTTGTTTGTTTTTTGAATGGTGAAAATGTCCCATACCCCTGCCTCATATGCTACCTCCATACCATGAGTAGCCACATACAACAAATTCTGATCAAGTTACCACCACCAATTGAGGTTTAGACAATATGGCATTACTAGTTCTGCTGTTGTTCTTCGTTGTCTAATTTGTCATTTGTTTCATGCTTATAGCATTCCAGAAAGTTTGTTAAGTGCTTCACAAAATACTGTGCAATTTGATAAATTGATACCCTATCCGATCGCTATACATTATATGTGTTGAAACATCACTATGTACCCCATGAATATGTACAATAAAATTAAATTAAAAAGCTATGAGTCACAGATTATCCACATTATCATAGATGAAAAACCTGAGGATCCAAGAGATAAAATAATGTGCTTGAGGACACACAGCAAGAGTGAATGCTAGACTTGAAACTTAACCCTGTAATCTGTGCTCTTAATTGCTGTGCTCTTTTGTATTTGGCTGGATTGAGTTTCCCAAACTATGCTGTGTAGCACAGAGACTGCAAGTCTCATCCACTTGAGTGCAACATGACATCATTCCGGCATCTGAACATATTTCCTTTACAATTTTGAGTTCATTATCTGAGGGAGGTAGGGTTGGTCTGTTATTTTATGACACAAATATATTTTTGTCATTGTTTATAATTGGCTTCTGTTGCAATTAGCTGTAGTTCAGATGGTTAATCTTTATGTTTGTTTCAAACACTCCCATATTATTAGATTTTCAGTATGTTTTGGTTTCTTCTCAGTGCTACCTCTTGTCAATCTCTTGCCTGGGGCAGCCATTCCTAATCCATCATGGAACTCTCTCCTGCAAAACCCAAAACACTTCTTAGCACAATCCCCGTGCAACAACTACCAATCAATTAGATCTGACACAGGACATGAGACCTAAGGGTCAGCCCCGCTTGTTCATTCCCCGGGACAGGTGAAGGCCCTTTGTAGATTTTAGAGATAAAAGCTTGTCTGTCCAATGGCAAGATGAAATAGAAAGAATTATCTAAATTGTGAAATAGGATACCTTTACCTTTCTAAAGGTCAAACACTGCATAGGTTGTATCATTTTCTGTGTTTTATTACATGTGTCAGCACAGAAAATTGTTTACAGAGCCTGGGTCCCTGCTGCTGCTCGTGTGAAATATAACATGAAATTCAGACACAGTTGTAGATAACAAACCCTCTTTGTTAATATATGGGCACTGAAAGCTTTACTAGGGACAGGTATACCAAGAAACAAACTAACGTCTGTTTGATTTAACAATGAGAGGGTAAACAAAGCCACGGTTAATGAATTTAGTCATTGTTCTTCAGTGCTAGCACATTTGCCTGTATTAGATCTTGCTGATAATAACACTATTAAATAATCAGACCATGATACAACCAAGCCATGTACTTTTCCATGCTAATAATCTTGCAGGATCGCTATGCACTCCAGGGGACTGCAACGACTTCAGACAGACTTTGAGAGGGAGTAGTTAATCACACTTGCTATACCAATTAGCACTCTCTTGCTTGTGAATGACATGAAACTCATAGGAAAATGGATAAAGCAAACACACATACACACACACACACACACACACACCCCCAAAAAAAAAAAAAAAAAACAACAACAAGGGAATGTATTGGTTCATATAACTGAAAAGTCTGAAGGTACAATATGCTTCAGGTTTGGCTCCATGTCACCAGGATACATCTTGCCTCCCTCGGCCGCTCTTTCTCCCTCTTGGTTGGTTTGGTCCTCAGGCAGACTTTCTCCATGACTGGCTCAAATTCCAATATTAAGTACCCACAAAAGTCCCAACCACATCCTCAGATTGTGGTCCTACAGTCTGAGATAAGGTCGCATTCCCATCTCTGAATCCTCGTCATGGTCCTCTGATGCTCCAAATCTAAAGAATGAGTCAACATCATCTCAACCATGTGAATTAAGGGGAAAAAATGACTCCTCAAAAAAAATTGAGGTGCTATTACAAGAAATATGGAGAAGAAATAAGGGCTACAAAAACAACAAATGTCCACATCACCAGCCCCTTTGACTCTAATCAAAGTTTTCATTAGCTGCTTCCAGGCAAACACACACATAATTTTAAATATTTTCTTAAAAGCACTGGGTGAAGCTTGGGATACTCACCTTCCTCACTAGTTGGTTGACCCTCAGAAACCTTTCAAAAGTGGCATCTTCATCTTAAACTTGGAAATAATATTTTTCTTACATCGCTTACATTGTTTCAGAATCGCAGAACACTTTATCAGAAGGATTCTTAAATCCTACTGGAACTTACACATTTTACAACTCAATGGTCACAGTTAATCTTGAAATATTTTAATGCTGTTATTAAACATGTCCAAAGATAGTAAAAACTTTATTTATTTTTTAACTTTATATGCCCAAACTCACAGGCATCAAAAAGAACAGGAAAATGTGAATGTGGTTAGGGAGTGAAAGTTAGAACTGTCTTTTTAATTGCCTGGGAAAATTTTAATTTTCCCTGGCTCAAGTAGACTACAGAGCATATTTCAGGTATATATGTATTAAAAATACCAATAAAACACTTAGCAGTGACCTGTATATGACATTTTCTCTCTCCTTGATCTCTATTAGTAATTTTAATACATTGGTTTTGTTAACCTACACAGGTGGCTATTTCTAATCAATATGTTGTGAAGTCTATGAAATCAGCTTTAAAAAAGTAACTAGAGGAAAAGAACCTAAGAATTGAACTTGAAGGTTCATGTTCGCCTCATGGCTTTTTCACTCATTCAACAGTGTAATCCTGTGACGGTTAATCTTGGGTGTCAACTTGCCTGGACCACAGTATGCCCAGATATTCAGTCAAACATTACTCTGGGTATTTCTATGAGAGGGTTTTTGAATGAGAGTAACATTCACATTATTAGACTGAACAAAGCTGATTGCCCACCCTAATATGCAAGCCATCATTTAACCAGTTGAAGGCATGAATAAAACAAAAAGACTAACCCTCCCACCACCCTTCCCCAACAGTAGGAAAGAATTCTTCCTGCCTGCTTGTCTCGCAACTGGGACACTGGCTTTTTCCCACCTTCAGACTTGAACTGAAACATTAGGTCTCCTAGTTCTCAGCCTTTGGATTCAAATCATGACTACATTTTTAGCTCTTCCAGGTATTCAGCTTATTAAATAATTCTGCAGAATCTTGGGTTTGTCAGCCTCCATAATCATAAAAGCCAATTCCTTATAATCTTAATCTATTTATCCATCTATCCATCTACGTTCTGTCTATTCATCCTATGAGTATTGTATCTCTGGAGAAGTCTGCCTGATACTGACCTGAGAAAATTATTTAATTTCCGTGGGCATCGGTGTTGAAAAGATTGAATGAAAACATCTTGAAAATACCTTCCATCTCTGCCAGCTGGTGAATCCATGAGCTCTAGTGTGCATTTGGGACCTGGTTGCACCACTGCTGCTTTCTGTGTCTCATCCAGGAGCAATGGATCCAGGACCAGGCACAATCCTAACTCTTCAGACAGAGACCTGGCTGAAATGTTGATCTATCCGATGCACCAGGTCTAACGGCAGGGATCCACTTTCTTAAAGCTTTCTTATGAAAGCACTCACAAAACTCCTGAGATCCCATAGAGATATTTGGGGTAGATATATGAAATAAGCTATATCATAATAAAACATTAAAAGAGAACAGTTCTGTGTGGTCATAATGATTTTCCTATAGTGGATAAGAATATAATTTTTGGAGACAAATGAACTTGAATTCAGATCCCAGCTCTGTCATTAGTTCAATTGGTCCAGGTTACTTCAACTCTCTGAGTTGCACTTTTTCCTCATATGTAAAATTGCCCCAATAATGTTTAGCTTAGAGAACTAACTGAATAAAGGAGTAAAAATATTACTGCTTGGCACGGTGCCTAAAACTTAATTCTCAGTCTAATGACTAAATTAGGTTGCATATTATCTCATTGTCAAAGAAATTAAGGTTCAGAAAGTACCCTAGACCTCATGGTTTATAAGTGGCAGAATTAGGAATAAAACCCAAACCTTGGGCATTATTGTGAATAAAAACAGAAAACAACACATCTTCTTCACCAATACCTAATATAATAGTCATTTTTCTCCTCTTTTCTTTATGACTTTAAAGATATTAGAAAATTCTACCACATAGTGAGCAACCAGAATATATGTTCTGCTTGGTTCATTAACCTGGATTATGACAACTAGTCAGATGATGGAAAATATTTCCCTGTTATGTATAATCTTTACCATATACTATGAGGAAGGTCAAAGATATATATAGAGAGAAGGCACTATTTTTTTAATGTTCACTCTAAAAACAGAGAAAAAAAAATACTTGTAAACTAAAATGCACCTAGGAGCTGAAAAAGGCCCCAAAAGTGCTTTACCTCTGGTTGGTTCCCCAAGTCCTTAAGATGTTACCCAGGGTGGGCCAACATAAGGCGTGCTTGCTCTCCAAAGCTTCTTTGAAGACAGACAAGGGATTCTCCCAGCAAGGGACCCTTCATTTCCCATTGATATTCTATAGACAAGACTTGTTGCAAAATCCCTCGAATCAAAGAACTAGAATCAAACCTGATTCCTTGCTCCTCTCACTGGTCTCACATGATGAAGCTGGTGAGCTGAGAAGAAGCAGGGAGGTGTTTGTTCCAACCTATTTTCAAGCACTTACAGCAAGCATTATTTCTAAGTCAGGATAGTTATGTCCGTTCATCACAAGCTCAGACCTGGGTGTATGTACTCTTGGAGAGCTGCGTTGATATTCCACTGCTCTCTCAGTCTCTCGTGGAATGTGAACTGTATTTCTCCTCTGCAAACAAATACCATTCAAATGGTGGGACTATTTGACTGTGCCCAAAATTCACTGCACAAACATCTGTCTCCTGGGAAGTTGCCATATACCCTAGATAAGATCAGTGGGCCTCAACTGCCTACCAAATGATCACAGGTCTGGACCCCTTCCACAGGCCTCTGCAGAAGAAACATAAGGGAATTAAGAAGACAAGGACAACTTTTCAAAAACTAATCACTATAGAATCCCAGGATTAAGAAATTCAGCTGAGACTGTCTGGTTCTAGGAGATTTTTGGACTAGTCTAGAGATTTGGGATAAAATGTAATTTCATTAGTACATAAAGGAGTTTCTGTTTTATGTTTGTTTTTGATTGTTGATGGTGTTGATGTTATTTTTTAACAACCATCACCATTTTCATCCAATTTAAATTGCATAATCCTCCATGCCTTAGTGACCCTGCCAAATTTAGGACATGGTAGACTGAGCAAGGGTCTTATACACTTGGGTACAGCGGCATTCATGCTGTACAAACAGAATCCCTTGAAATCCAATGGCTTTCTAACTCTTAAATATTGTTGGATGGGAAAAGAAGGGCACTGGGATTTTAATCTGGTCTGGCTCACTTCCTTCTCAGCTTTATTTATCTGAAAAACAAGAGATGCAATTAAAAGTATTCATGGGGCACTGAACCAGGGCTAAAATGATCTTGAAGGGTCAAGTCCTACAATAAACTCCATCCCTATTTCAATCTGATGTTTGAATCTCAAATATCAGGAAAAATGGTTAAACTGATTAAAACTCCAAAATTGCTCTGACATTATGAAGTGTTCCCCAGGCCGCTGACATGGCTGTTGCCATCCAAGAGTAGCCTTGGGAAAGCAGTCCGCAGAAAAGAAGTACATTGTCTCCTCTTGGACTAGCTCTTGGAGGTGGCAGCAGCTAGCCCCATGTGGCTACTGAACAGCTGAAATATGCCTCGTCTAAATTGACAAGTGCTGTAAGTGTGAAATACACACCCGATATTGAAGACAGAGTGTGGAAAAGGAATGTAAAATGTCTATAATAATTTTTATTTTGGTTACATGTTAAAATGATGGCATTTTTTTGCTATATGGGATTTAATAAAATGCTATTGTAATTAACTTAATCCATTTCATTTTCCTTTATGTAATGTGGCTATTACTAGCTGTTCCAAAGAATTTTGGAAGAGAAGGAGGCCACTTTAGATGAAGGTGATGGGGAGTAAGAGGAAAAGGTGACTTAGTCATGACCCTGGAGGATGCGTAGGAAGGCAAATGATAAACATTAACTAAACATTCTCATGATTATTCTCACATTAATATCCAGGATGAGTCTATGGCGACATCAGCAATCACATTCCCATTTGAACTGTAATGTCCCTGAGGCCCCTCGAAGTGGTGTGCTGTAAATCTAGCCACAGGAAGTCATAAAATAGGGAACATCAACACAGTTCTTTCTGCTGTCAAACCCCTGCTCTTTCTCTAATACGAAACTGCACCTCTCCAAAGTGTACTTACTTTGGTATATAGCCAGTGGGCTGAAGATTTTCAGTTTTGATGCTTCATCTTCTCTTCTTATCTCCTTTTACCCATCACTCACAGGAACTGCAAACAGGATTTAATATTGTTATTTTATTTACTACAACCATTTCTGGCCCCTGAACTCTGCTTGATACAGTTCAAAAATAGTTTGCCCTTTGGGAAGAGAATGCTGGGTCTGTTCACCTCCATGCCTGTATCTGTGTTTACGAACCAGGCAGGGTGGAAGGAGATAGCAAGTTGGCTAAATATGGCTCCAGGGAGAGTAGATTTCTGGCTGAGTTGATAATGGAAAATGGAGAATTTTGTCTCCAGGTCAGTGACTGAATCCAGTCCAGTCTTTCACTGTCTGCTCTATATGATTACTTGGTGGGTAGCAGCTGGGATTTGGGACTTCCCCCGAAGATTTCCTTATTCTCCAAGTGCTCTTCCTCCCTCCTTCTAGCCCATTTCTATGTCACTCTTTTAGGCCTACTTTTCTCCAAAATCTCACCTTATTAATTGAAAATGAAAAGTTAATTCCCACTGACCTCACATCCTCCTATACCTGAAATGAGGAAAAGAATAAAAAGCAAATGATATAGAAACATGAGATTAAATGTCATCTCCTATATATTCTAATATAGTTACTAATACCATCATTAAATTGTATTAATTTAATAAACTATCTTATGTGATTTGTTTTGAAAACTAAGAGTTTAGTCATGTCGTGGTAGTAGGCTGCCTGAATACATTGTTCTTATATATCATGCATGAAACATCATTTTTCAAAGGGTAGGACACAGTGGTGCAAAAGAAGTTAATTAGATTCAGAATAAGACTTGCATTTATGTATATTAGACTCTTTTATTTACCCTATTTGCAATCTTAGATGTCTCTTACCTACCTAAGCCTCAGTTTCCTTATATAGAAAATGTGAATGATAACCATGTACCTTATTAAGTTGTTACATGTCAACTCAATAAGTCAGTTACCTTCTCTGGTCTTCATTTATTTTATGCTATTTTATATTTGAGAATAGTTGTCTCCTAGGTTGGTAAATATACATTTTAGAGATGAAAAAATAATCCACTATGAACTTTGAGAAGAAAATATTAAAATTCTATTTCTGCATATTTTTTAATCCTTCAAAGTTCATTTTTCTTAGGTAGGTAGGTGATAACAAACATAGATGTAATAATGTATAACACTTATGAATAAATAAATTACATATAAAGTGAATATAGACATAGGATATTTTTACTGCTAGGAGTACACTATCAAAAAGTACCACCAAGACCACTGTTTTAAAGGGGGATGCTTAAAACTTTCCTAAGTTACAGTAGTTAAAAATAAGAAAGGTGAAGAAAACTGAACTAAATTAATTATCATGCAAGGATATATCTTAGAAGATAAATTTGAAAATTAACTAATCATATAGTTTTCATGTATTTCTCTCTCTCTTTTGCTTATAACATGAAAAGTAGAAAAATACACTGTCTTTGCTTCAGATTCTGCTGAAAGAGGTCTACTGCACAAAATTCCAATTTTAATGACATTTTTGAAACTGTACTGTGTCTCTGTTCCATATCTCTTGGTCAAGCCATTTAAATAATAAACCAATTTCTGGCACAAAATATCCCTGGTAAAGATTCCATAACTCTTTCTTTACTAGTTCTATACTTTTACTATAGACAATAATAACTTAATATTTGGGGGAATTTTTTGTGTTATTTTTGTAAAGTGTAAAATATCAATAGCATCATTTTAATAATGAAGTTATTTATATGTACAACTATAAAGTATTAATTAAATGAAGTCAGACACTACTCAACAGCATATAAAATTGAGTTGTTGAAGAACATTTAACATTTTGGGGAAAAATTTGTAATAAGTGAAAACACAAAATAATCTACAAGACATCAGGTATAATATGATCCCTTTCAAAGTCTGTATATAAGACCCCCACATCTGCCAATGATGAATTAACTGCTATGGGAATTAGCTTTTATAAGTTGAAATCTAGACAAAAAAAAATTGAAGGCAGGACTTTGAACAACAGGTAGTGCAGGACTGTGATATGAGAGATACAACTACCTTGATTACTGCTAGAGGCATCTTTCAGGTGGTAGCACAAGGAAAGGTACAGAATTGGGGCCTAGAAATTTCACCAAATTAAGGAAATGGAGAGTATGATTCAGGGAGGCTGAGAAAACTAGAATTTTTAGGGCAGACTACCAGAGAGAAAGGAGCTTCACAGAGAAAGATCTTTATATATCTGCATAGGACTCCTTGCAGGTTCTAAGCTGAGAATGACATGTGTATGTGTGAGATAAAATTAACTGAGACGAAAACAGAAGTTCCAGGGGCAGTAGGCTGATCAATTTCTGGAGCTCATAGAGGGCTAGAAATAGTGCCTGTTCTCACCAGCTAGAGCATAAAGAACTTCTAATATGTGAGGCACACAGCCAAATTCTGAGAATGGAATTGCCTTAAGAGCAAGATTAAATTAGTCTCAGAATAAATGCTGCTCTAGATCAGTCATAATAAAACTTTTCAAAAGCAAATTTTGAAACAAACTGATTTGCATGTATTGTAATGTGGACCCGAACGAAGGAACACCTGATATAAACCTGATACAAATTATACAGAATGTTCAGCATCCGAAAATAAAAATTCACAATATCTAACATCTAATAAAAATTACTAGGCATGCAAAGAAGCCAGAAACTATAATAATAAGAAGAGGAAAAACAAATTAATAGAATCAAATCTATAATATGCATAATGACATTTGAATGCAAGGAATTTAAAACAACAATAAATATATTCAATATGTTCAGAAAAATAGAATATATATGAATAAATAGGGTAAGAGGAGAAATAGAAGATTTAAAAGTATGACAATGGAAGTTATAGATATGAAAATACTATATCTAATACTAAAATAGACATTGTTATTTGTCACACCAAAGAAAATATCAATGAACTTCAGACATAGTAATGGGAATACTCCAAAATGCATAACAGAGAGAAAAAAACAATAATTAAAAGTCAGAAAAAGTCAAATAAGCTTCACTAAGCTCTGAGACAGTAGCAAGTATCAAGCAGATTAATGTGTGAATAATCAGAATACAAGGAGCAAGGTAATAGGAAAGAAAAAAACTGAAAAAAATAGAACCTTATTTTTTTCAAAATTTGTAGAAAATTTTACACATAAAGTTCCCAAAACATCTACAAATCCAAACAAGAAATTTAAGAGCACCACACCTAGTCATATCATAATCCAATTGCAGAAAACCAAGGATAAAGAGAATGTATTGAAAGCTTTCAGAAAAAAAGGACACATTACTTCCAAAGGAACAAGGGTATGAATTACAGAAGACAGCTTATGAAAAATCATTAGGGTCAGAAGACAATGGAAACATATTTTTAATGTGCTGATAGTAAACCACCTTTAAGCAAGAATTTTATACTCAATAAAATTTTACCTTAAAAGCATAAGATAAATTAAGACATTTTCAAACCAAAGAAAGCTGAGATCATTTGTTGTCAACCTACCTGTCCTGTAAGAAATATTAAGGAATTTTTCAGATGTAAGGAACATGATACAGGATAGAAATTTGGATCCACACAAAGAAATGAAGAGTACTCAAAAACTAAGTATATGAGCAATATAAGATATATTTTTTTCTAATTTGTAAATATTGTTAAAACATAATTATATGTTTAAATCATAATTATTTGTTCAAATAGAAACTTATTTAAAGTGTTTTGTGGGGTTTATGACATATATAGAAGTAAAAATATGTGAAAACAATGGCATAAAGGCCAGAATAAGGAAAATGGAAGTATACTGTTATAAGGTTTTTATGCAGTTTGTGATTTGGTGTAATATTGTTTGAAAGTAGACTATAATGCCTTAAAGATGTATACTGTAGAACTTAGAGCAACTATCCACTAACTTTAAAAAAAAAATAGTAGAGAGGTAATGAGTCATAGAAAATCTTCAATTAATAGAAAATCTATAATTAATACAAAAGAGAAAAGTAAACAAGAAAACGTGAACAAAGATGGTACAATTAGAGAACAAATAGAGTAATAAACTCCAAACAAAAAGCATAATAGTCACACTGGATAAAAAATAGCAATACTTAATTGTATGCTACCTACAAGCATTTAAATATAAATTCAAAAATAAGGTAAAATAAAGTAATGAAAAATAGTGTGCCACACTAACAGAAAATAAAATAAACCTGGGAAATCTACATTAATAATCAAGTGAAGTAGACTTAAATAAAAGAATATTACCAGGTATAAAGATCAACATTTAGTAGATAAAAAATTAGGAAGAATATGGAAGAATTAAACAGTACTATCAACAAACTTAGCCTAGTTCACCTTTTTAAAGCACAGAATAACAGCAGACTACATATTTTTTCAAGTAAAAATGTCATGCTAGCCAAATTATATAACATTTTAGGCCCCTAGAAATCTAAATAAACTTAAAACAATTGAAAATTTACAGAGGACACTTCCTGGCCAAAATGGAATTAAACTAGAAACCAGAAAACAGAAGTGCATTTGAAAAAAAAAATCTCAAATATTTGAAGTTAAACAACACATTTCTAAATAACCTATGGGTATAGAAATCACAAAGGAATTTAAATACTATTTGAATTGAATGAAAATAAAAACATAACATTACAAAATTGTGGGATGCAGGTAAACCAGTGGTAAGAGGGAAATTCGTAGCATTGTATACTTATATTTTTAAAAAGAATAAAAGTCTCAAATCTATGCTCTATTGTCTATTTTAAAAAATAAGAAAAAGAAAAAACAAATGAAATCCAATGTAAGTACCCAGCAATAGGATTGCTGGGTCAAATAGTAGCTCTACTTTTAGATCTTTGAGATATCTCCATATTACTTTCCATAGAGGGTATACTAATTTGCAGTCCCACCAGCAGTGCATGAGTGTTCCTATCTCTCTGGATCCACACAAACATTTGTTGTCTTAGAACTTTTTGATAAAAGCCAGTCTCACTGGAGTTAAGTGATATCTCTTTGTGGTTTTGATTTGCATTTCCCTGATAATTAGAGACACCAACCATTCTATAATTAAGTAATTCTATAATAAAGGCACCTATACTCGAATGTTTATAGCAGTACAATTCATAATTGCAAAGATGTGGAAATACCCCAATGGCCCATCAGCATGAGTGGATTAATAAAATGTGGTATGTGAATGCTATAGAGTACTACTCAGCCATAAACAACAATGGTGAACTAACATCTGTTGTATTATCCTGGATGGAGCTGGAGCCCATTCTTCTAACTAAAGTATCACAAGAATGGAAAAACAAGCACCACATGTACTCACCACTAAATTGGCACTAATTGATCAACATTTATGTGCACATACGGGAAGTAATATTCATCAGGTGTTGGGCAGGTGGGAGGGGAGAGGAAGGGATGGGTAAATTCACACCTAACCCATGTGGTGCATGCTGTCTGGGGGATGGGCACGCTTATAGCTTTGACTTGGGCAGTGCAAAGGCAATTTATGTGACCAAAGTGTTTGCAGCCCTGTAATATTCTGAAATTCAAAAAAATAAAATAAAATAAATCACATGTAAGTAGAAGAGAAGGAAATACTCATGGTAAGAATGAAAATCAAATAACTAAAAGGCAAACAAATACTTGATAAAATCAATGAAATAAAAATCTGATTATATGAAATGATCAATAAAATTAAACAAAACTCTAACTAGATTTAACAAGGGGAAAAAACACCAATGACTTATATCAGGAATGAAAAAAAGGATATCATTACACACCATATAGACATGAAATACATAATAAGATATTGTCACATCACAACTTTGTGACAAAAAATTTGACAAATGGGATGAAGTGTATTAACTACTTGAAAGACAATAACAACTAAAGTTCACTAGAGAAGAGATAAATAACTGGAACACTGTATCTATCAAAGTTACTGAATTCATACTTAAAAATTTTCCCACAAAGAAAATTCCAGGCCCAGATAGCCACAATTGTAAATTCAACCAAATATTTAAGGAAGGAACAATACCAATTCCTCACAAACACTTCAGATAAATATAAAAAGACTTTCCAACCTGTTTTATGAATATAGCATTACTCTGCCATCAAAACCAATTACAGATGTTAAAGAAAAAGAAAACTACAGACTATGTCTTATGGATGTAGATGAAAAATTTCTTAAAATATTAACAAAGTGAATTCATTGATATTTCAGAAGTATAAGTCTTTATAAATAGATGGAATTTTTTCAGAAATTCAAAATTGGTTTAACATTTCAATATTGCAATGCAATCCCAACACTAACTACCCTGAGTTTTCACAGACTTCACAAGTTAAGGAGATAGTCCCCAACAAGACTACTGTGTCTTCACACACTGGCCACAAATTATAGAATTTTAGGCCACCATACTTATGACTAACTGGCTTCAAATTCAGGAGCTTTCACAATCTCCTTGGATTTAATAATTCACTAGTATGACTCACAGTATTCAAGAAAGCACTATGTTTCTAATTATAGATTTATTATAAAAGTTACAAAGCAGAGCCAGTCAAAAGAAGAGACCCATTGGAAGAGGTTTGGAAGGTTGCTAATCATGGAGATATCATGTTCTCTCTCTACGGGATCAGGATGTAATCATCATCCTGGCACATTAATGTATTCATCAACCACAAAGTTCACCTGAACTTTGGTGCCCAGTATTTTTACTGGAATTTTATTATGTAGGCCAATTGATGGAAGCAGACTGATGGAAATCACTGACCAGACACATTATTTAAATAAACCTTCAATCCCTATCTCTTTCCTAAAGGTCAGACTGGTATCACTTAGTTCAAAACTCCAAATTTCTAACCACATAGTTGGTCTTTTCAGGATGGCCTTGTACAAGAATGTTAATAACAGCTTCATAACAATAGCCAAAATTGGAAATAATCTAAATCTCTATCAGCTGGTGAATAGATTAAAAAAAAACTGTTGTATAACCATAAAAATAAAGGTCAGGAATGAACTATTGGCACATAACACCATGGATGAATCTCACAAGCATTATGCTCTACTAAAGAAGCCAGACGCTAATGACAAGCTATTGTTTAATGTCATTAACATGAAATTCTATAAAAAGCAAACCCATATGTAAGAGAAACCATATCAGTGGTTGCATGGGGTCATGGGTGGGGAGAGATTTACTACAAAGGGTCACAAGGAATATTGAGGATGAAGAAAAGTTTCTATATTTTGATTGTGGTGATAGTTACATGTGTGTATACTTTTGTCATGGAATTGTATACTTAAAATTGATGACAATTATTATATATAAATTATACCTCAATAAAGCTGGTATTCAAAACTAAATATGTATATGTTTGCCAATGAAAAGTCTAGGTGGAGGTATACTACTTGTTAATATTGGTTATCTCTGTGTTCCAGGATTAGCTGTAATTTTTTTAAGCTAATCATTTACTTATTCATATATTCAGAATCTATCTGTTAATTAGTCTGAGATACTCTATAAATCACTGATGACACAATTGTTGGCAAGATTAATATCATTCCTACTATCATGGACTGTATACACAAGCTAACTGTTTCCTTCTCTGCATTTCTTAATATTGCTATAATGAATATGTTTTATTTTGTCATAGAAAAGGAGGAAATTCCTCATAATTTCATGAATTATCGTGTCTTTTGGTCCTCTTTTCCTATAAATTTGCTTCTCTGATGCTCTACTCTGTGATTGTCATGGTCATCAACATGCGTTCAGTATACAGAATGCATTGTGTAGATCACATGCTGTCAGCATGAAAAATAAGAAGAAATGAGAATCTGACTGCTTCCTAATATGTAATAGAGCAAGTGCATGGCATACTTCAAATTTTACACTAAATGAGTCAAAACTGGTATTTTAAATAGTTACATAATTTATATAAGTAAATTCCCCATTTAGGTAATCTATTTGAGTGAAAACAAGGAGAAAAAAAATATGTGCTGGTATATCAATAGGGAATGAGTATGCTTGTTCTATGTAAACTTCCTATGAAATCACAGACTATTTCAGCTGGATGAAGATTTATCAATCATCATCTACTCTAATATTCTGATTTTACAGACTCATAATAACCTTTGAGAAGAAAGTGACCTTTTGAAGACCACAATACTCACTATTGGAGAAGTCAGAAACAATGTATCTGGGAGACCGGGTAACTCTAAATCCAGATTACACAGATGGCTAGTATTTGGGGAGTTTGGATTTACTGAGTTTTTAAATTATATGGCATGTGTGTGTCCCTATTACCACCACCACTGCATTGTGTCTGACAGACATTATTAATCGGTCACCACACTTCCTGGCCCCACTCTGACTCAACTTCAGCATCCTTCTTAGCAGTTCTTCCCACAGTTACTACCAATAGATCAAACACTTGAGTTGAAACCCAGTGAAACACACACACACACACACAGACACACACATTCTTTTAGCAGGTATAGCAACCCATCAGTCTATCCAAGCAAGTCTTTCCTTTCCTGTCTGTGTTGACAGACTTCATGTGGAAAATGCAGGTGCTAATTCCTATCCTAGCTTTGGTTAAAGATTAGATGAGACAGTATATGTGAAAGGACTCTGGGAATTCTGACATGAAACAACGGTAAATATTCTCCTATTTTTCCTGTTCCTGATTTCCCTCCCTACTCCCAAAGATTGTGTGGCTGTAAGGTAGTACAAGCTCAATTCTTCTGACAAAAATCAGCTTGAGTCTTGACTTAGGACGAAACTATCATGAAAGGAATATATTTTGTTTTTGTTTTTTTCATTTTAGGATTCCCTTTCCATTATATACAGGTAAGAGAAATTAGCTATAAATATGGGAGATGAATGAGATGGTCCCAGAGTAAATACTAATTGGAAGAAAAAATAACATCAAGCCATTGGATGAAAAAGTTAGTGATACAAATTTCTCCTGGAAATAATAAATAAATAAGTTGATCTGATCAGGTGAGCAATGATTTCATCTAGCCGCGAGCTGGGGTAGACATGGATAAGGTTGCTGCTCTTGAAGTTACTTCCTTCCAGCATGGATAATGGATTTAAAAATCACTTCTGGATCCCACACACTGGTATGTGCAGCAACTAAAAACCGCTAAGAGTATCCTCCACTTCTCTTTTAGCAAAGGTGATGCATATGAGAACAGTGTCCTGAGTCTATCACTACACACTTCATTTGATGGCTAAAATTGCACCTCGATGGAGAGGACTAAGCACTAAACAAATAAGAATTAACAAAACAAAACAGGAGGCACATAGCAGAGTCACAAAGAGAAACAATACTATGGGAAAACATGATAAAATTGAAATGACAGGTGGGCAGAAAAGGCCCATTTGAGAAGATGCTACAGAGCTAGAACCTGAGAAATTTGAAGGAGCCAGCCAATAGAAGAACATAAGAAGAGATTCTGGAGGATGGAAGGAGCTTGGTCCAGGCAGAATTCCTGGTGGGGTCAAGGGCAGAAAGCACAGGCAGCTAAGAGCATTAGGTTGGACAATATGAGTGACTGACATCCATGGTTTGAGATGAGGCAGGACTATTATTTAAGTAGAGCCTCTGACAAGGTGATAGGTGTTTGGGTTTTATTCTTCTAAACTGTTACAGGTAGGCTTTGACAGTTTGCAAAAAGAACATGGAGTCCATAGCCCTGGAAATAAGGGATGTGGGAAATGAGCTTTATAAAAGAAGCAAACTTTTGGTTTTTCTGCAAAACTGCAGTGAGAGTACAAACTCCTCTTCCAACATTGCTGGTTTGAACCCAACAGGCCTGCGTGGGCTTCTTGTAATCACATGGAAATGTAGACACATAAATAAACATCATTCCCCTTTCTCTTAACAAGGTCTGTGCCACCTTTAATAAAAGGCTTGGCTTAGCTTGAAGACAATTAATTGTAGCTACTCAGAGGCCAGGACATGTTGTGAGTGAATTAATGAGCTTCAAGGGCCCTGTGTGTCTAACTTTTCATGTTGTCTAAATTTGTAACCTGTAAGACTGCATTTCTGTAAGTTTTGAAATGCAATGTGTTTTGTGGCACTCGGAACTCGATCAGGATGAAAAGAGCTTTAGAAAGTAAGATGTTATTATTGTATTTGCCTTCACATGAGAAAATAGTCAAAGGAAGACAAACAGAAGGGAGAAAGAAAGATCATATATAGATTAGTACTCCCACACACCCTGCAACCTGGGGGAAAAAAGAAAAGAGAAAACCAGAAAACCTGGCATAAGAATAAACCTTATCAAAGACTGAACACTACAATCAGTTCTCTACATGTGGAAAGTTTTACCTTTTTGAACCCCAGAGAAGAAAATTATACTCACTAGAGGAAGAAAAAGAGTTATTAACAAATCAGTTATCTGATGCTTAAATAATACAGCTGCTAAAATGAGCCTTCTAAGTAAACCTACAGTGGAGCTAATTAGTTTAGCATTTTTCCAGTAACCTCATCTCCCTTCTCTTCAGCTGTTTTTTTTAAAGGATGGGCTCAAACTATTAACACATAACACCAACTATGTGATAAAGCGAGTATTTTAAAGGAATAAATTTGACAGGTTGGTCTTGAAATCGAACTGCTTTTTAAATGGTAGGTAAACTTGCCATTTGCATTAAGGATTCTGAGCAAAACCCTGTTCAGGAAATTGGTAACCCTGAGTTCTAGAACAGGCTCTGCCATTTACTACCTGTGTGCCCCTAGACTGACCATTTAATCTCCCTGAACCCTGGTTCTGCCATCTCTACACTGAGGATATTAATATCTACCCAGTTTGCCTAGTAGGTTGTTGTGATGATCAAATAAACCATCACAGATGCAAATATTTTAAAGATGTTTAAGTTCAATATATATACAATGACTATTTTACAAGGAAAGTAATATAAAAACAAGATTCCATGCTAAACTTATGCTGTCTGATATGGTAGCCACTAGCTTTATATGGTTATTGAGAGCTTGAAATACGGCCAATGTAATGAAGAATTGAATTTTTAATTTTATTTAATTTTAAATACAGTCGTCCATCAGTATCTGAGGGGAATTGCCCCACAGTTACCTCCTTAGATGATCAAATCCTTTATATAAAATGGGGTAGTATTTACGCATCGTCCTGGATACTTTAAATCATCTCTAGATTATTTATAATACCTAATGCAATGCAAATGTTATGCAAATAGTTATAATGTATTATGATTTAAATGTATTCGTTTTTATTGTTCTATTTTTATTTTTTATCACTTTTTTCTTCTGAATATTTTTGATCCGAGGTTAGTAGAATTTGTGGCCGCAGAACCCCATGATACAGAGGGCCAACTGTAACTTAAATTTGAAATTAAAAGTTGATAATTCAGTTAATGGAACAACTTTAAGTGTGTTTGGAATCTTGGGTATATAAATCTACATTTTCAATTATATAAATTTTATGAAATCTAAATTCAGATCGAGTTATTCAATGGAAGTTCAGAGTTTGAACCGAGACATGCTTTAAGTATAAAATGTACACTTCATTAAAATAATTCAGTGTAACAAAAGGAAACTATTTCATTAATAATTTTTATATTAATTACATATTGAAATGAGAGTGTTTTGGATATAATGGGTTAAATAAAACATATTATTAAAATTAATTTCAATCTGTTTCTTTTTTAAATGTGGCTATTATAATAAAATTTAAAATGAACTATGTGTCTTTCTTTATATTTTTCTTGGGCAGTTCCTGGCTAGTCTATGTATAGTACAGGGCCTTTAGTGAGCTAGGTTAAACATGCCAATGTTTTCACAACTCCAGAAAAATGCACCCTCCCCATTTCTTGAAAGGAAATAGACTAGGGGAAATTAAGCATAAACTTGGCATAAGCTTGTACAACCACAAATGTGCAGCTGTGATTTCAATTTATGACTTGAAAGCCCCTGTTTTCTTGTAACATCAGACTGATGTGTGCAGCATGCTATTGGCTGCTATAACTGGAGAAGAACATGCTGAGAGAGTTTTGGTCGGAGAACCAGCAGGTCTGAGCGCCAAGCCAGCTTTGTCACCACGTCTCTCTTAGGGCCTGCCTGGGGACAGAGCCTGTCTCTCCTTAAGCCTGTTTCAGGCTCTGTCTAATGAGGGTGATGTCCTAGAAAAATGTTTTAAAAGCAAGCTATATGTGTCACTGGTAGACACGTAGTTGGTTTGAGGAGGTGCATAGAGACTCTGTAACTATATATAGCTATTTATAAATATTCAATATATTATGATTATAGTAAAATAGCTATGCATTTATTTTATATGGAGAAAAATACATAAAGCGCATACCACGCTCATGTTTTCAAATATATCGTTTTCCTTCAAAAATAAACAACTTTGGAAACCAGAAAGATTTAAAGAAAATGAATCACTATGAGTGCAGTGATGGCTACAACAACAATTGTGAGGTGGAAGGCAAATACCTGAAGTTTGGGAAACTGCTTTAGAAGACGTGCACGGTTTCTTCGAGCTCAGATGTTTTAGAGTTATTTGATTATGAGAGACAACTTCTCCCTTGGGATGCGTTCTCTCTGTGAGACATGGTAGAAAGTACAGATGGGGCAATGGGACTTCTGCTTTGTCTCAGCCAGAGGAGAGCGAGGGTGTTCCTGGTTGCACGTGCAGATCTAGGAAGGCATCTTAGATCGTACTCTTGGCAGGGCCCGTAAGAATGGGAGAGTGTAGTCATGTCATGAGGAAGGGGGAGAGAACATCAGAGGTATACTTTCCCAGCACTGACACCCTGTGGCTTAAGTGTGAAGGTTTGGAGTCCAGTGAGCCCCAGGCACATCTCAAAGCATATGTTTGTTTAAAAAGAACCAGGGTAGCAGCCTCCTGTCCTCTGCTATGTAAATGGCATCCAGCATTCATGCCTACAGCCGGCAAATTCAGATCCCGGCACAATGAGTTCCCACTGTGCCCACTGGACACCTATTCACAAAGAAATTTAAATAGTAATCAGTGCCTCAGCATCTGCACCCTGCTAGCCTGTCTTTGATGCGATTGTTACACACTCTTCCAGGTTCCAAACATAAATCAATTTTCATGACAGCAGGGTACAGTGAAAAGAGCCCTGGGCAGGAGGCAGAAGCCCAGGTCTTCTACCCTGCTCTCTCACCAGTTAGTGACGTGACCCTGCTCTACACACATTTGCTGGGCTCCTGTCATGTGCCAGAGGTTGCATGGACTCCTGGAGTGACCACAGTCAAGGGTGGACAGGGCCCGCTCTCTGGCTGGGTGCTGCGCTTAGTTTCTGGTCTTGGAGAAAGGTAATTAAATGAATTACTACAGAGTAAGTCACGGTCATTCTTTGGCCTTGTTTCCCCTCCTCTGATACTGGTGGGCTGTATTAAGTGTTCTATGAAGGGGGCTTTTTCAGTCCATTCATTCATTCATTCATTCATAAATACTTTCTTTGGAATCCCTACTGTGTGCCAGGCACTCTTCTAAGTTCTCAAACTGAACTGTCCAATATGGTAGCCACTGCCCACATGTGGCTTTGGCACACTGAAATAGAACTAGCCTAAACTGAATTGTGCTGTAAAGTATAAAATATACAACAGATTTCAAAAACTTCATTTAAAAAAAGGAACATAAAGTATCTCATTAATATTATTTTCTATTGATTCATGTTGAAATGATAGTATTTTTGATATATTGATATATTCATTCAAGTAAAATACAGTATTAAAATTATGCTCATGTGTTTTATTTCACTTTTTTAATGTGACTACTGGAAAACTTAAAATTACACATGTGGCACGCATTATATTTCTATTGAACAGAGGTTCTATAGAGATGTGGCAGCGAACAAAAAAGACAAAATTCCATCAAGGATGAAGCCCACATGAGAGCAGTGCTTTCCTCATTTCAGTGTGTCTGGCCAGGTGAGAAACATAAAAGTTTTCTCTGGCAAGGCCTCATGTCAACATGTACATGTTTGCATCTGAGGGTCATGAAATGTGGGAGGATAGCATGTCCAGAAATTTGATTTTTTGTTCCCTCTAAGCCACTAACTGCTTTGTGGTCTTGACTAAAGTCATCCCAACTCTGGGCCAACCTCCCCCACACCCATACGGAAAGGGGAATCAACACAATGACTCCTAAGGCCCTTCCTAGGTCTGAAATCCTGTGAAATTAGAATGATGAAACTCAGGCCCAGAGTGTCCCAGGAAACATCAGCCTTGAGTTACCTTCTCATTTATTAGAAGTCATTAGGCAACATTTTAATACATCTCTCCTCCTTCCTAGAGGAGTGTTTAGAGAAAATCAGAGTAGTGGGGGATCCTCAAAACATATTGTGTCAAACTGTAAAGTATCAACCCCCAGACAAGGAGGAAGTATGCATCTTTCGAGTGAAGGCAGGGGTTGCTGTACTGCCTCCGAAGCTGCCTGGTGGTCTTCTACTGACATTCCATAGGAGATTATGGTTAGGATAATCCCTTAGAGATCACAGAGGGAAGATAAGAATTTTTGCTCAGTTCACAGGAGAACAGCTTTGGGCACGACCTGCAACCAAAGCAGGGCTTTGGCAAACCAGGTGGCAGCCCACAAGGCACAGTGTAAGGGGTCCCAGGCAGGGCCTATCCCTGGGGCACAGGGGGTCATTCAGCAAGCAGCTTCGTGTTCATGGAAAGCCTCAGGTTTTTGACATTTTCTACACATGAAATTATACATAAGTCATTTGAGTGTGTGTGTGTGTGAGTGTGTGTAAAGCATTAACTATTCCAGCCAGTGTTTACACCTACTAAATAGGCCACCATTTAGTTTACACCCTGGGTATTTATCCCTTTGGTGCATGGTCTCTGCCTTCCCTCCATGGTACCTCTCAGAGGGGCTGGTCCTAGAAGAAGGAAGTTTCCATCTCTCCAGGCTTCCAACGCTGGCACTTGTCTGGGTGTGATTAAGACATTCAAATGCAAATACTACTGATAAAGGAGCACAGTGATGGGACATCCACAATGGGCTAAAGAGGAGAGATTGTGTAGAGATAAGGATCAAGAAACCTCGGTTGGTTTTTATGACTTCAAGTAAATCTCTGTCTCTGAGGCCTGGGTTAGTCATTTGCAAAGTAAGTGTTGGGTTAAGTCTAAATTTCGTTTTAGTGTATTCAGCCTTGAATACACATTCAAACTGCCAGAGGTAAAGTATTTAAATCAGAACCAATTAGGGTTAGGTCACCAGCTCCTCTGGTGATTCCAAAGTTAGGAACCCCTGCTTTGGGTGAACCAAGCTTTCTGATGAACTAGTTGAGTATATTAAGAGCTATGAATGCAATCAAAGAGCAGATCACATTACTCACCCCCTGCCAGCTATGCAGCAACGGGATTTCCTGATTGCCCCTCAGAAATCCCCTTACCCCCCACAACCTCGCAAGAGGTGTCCATGAGCCCATCTACCACATGCTTCAATGTTCTTCTCATTTACAGATTTCATTTCCTTTTACAGCCTTCTGCAAAAGTTCTCAATGATGGCATTGTGACTTGCAACCAATAGCAAAATGCTTCTAGTTATTTGTTACTAATAAAGTACTGAAGTTTTCAAATGACTTTTTAAAGAAAGAGCTAGGAGGTCATTATAAGGGGAAGCAGTAAACACAAGTCTCAGAGAAGGAAGGTTCACTGTATTAAAGGAATAGTGAGTGAATTGACCATGGCAGTGAGACAGTCCAGAGCAGTGTAGTTTGGTAAAGAGTAAATCATGAGAGCCCCATGTGTAATTTAAGCTTTTCTAGCACCTACATTTAAAAAAAAAAAAAAAGCAGGTAGAATGAATTATATCCATATATTTTATTGAAACCAATATATAGGTAAGTCTGTAATCAAGATATGTCATCTAAATTTTTTTTAGACACATTCAAAAAGTAAAAATGGGTTAACTTTCTTTCAATGATACATTTTATTTAACTCAAAGCACCTAAAATATTAACATTTGGCAAGGAAACAATTAAAAAATACTGATGAGATGTTTTTAGATTTTTTTTTTTCATCTTGTTCTGTAGAGTCAAGTGTATACTTTACATTCCATTACATTTCACTTGAAACAACCACATTTCAGTTGCCCGGTAACCACACATGGCTAGTGGCTACCAAGTTGTATAGCACAGGTCTAGACCTTGTGGCTCGGACCATGTGTACCTAGTGCATCACATGAGAGTTTGTTAGCAAGACAGGATCTCAGGCTTCATCCAAGACCTACTAAGTCAGAAACTGCATTTTAACAAGATCCTTAGGTGATTTATCTATACATTAAAGCTTAAGAAAGTCCCCTCCTTTCCCATAGCGTGGGCTGCATTCCCCTGCACTAGCATAACAGCCTCTTAACTCAGTCCCTTAAGCCCTTCTAGACTTGGCCACTTCCTACTTCGCTGGCCAATTTACCACCAATTTACCCACTGGTCACAATGAACTGCTCTTGGTGACTCAAGTCAGCATGTCCTCTTATACTTCCGAGTATCTGTACATGTTATTACTTCTGGGAATTTTCTGCATCTGCACCACCTCCCCGCTTCTCATAAATGAGTCCTATTTGAATGTCAGCTTTGATGTCATTTCCCTAAGGTCATTTCCATACCCATTCACCCACATCCCCACAACTATTTTAGTCTCTTGTATTTCTCTGTTCCTGAATTTTCTGTTATGATTTAGAAATGCCAAAATTGATTATAGAGATTTCTGCTAGATGGGAAGATCCATGATGCCATGGCCATCATATATTTTAGTCACTGTTTTACTCCAAGCATCCAGCACAGAACTGGCACATGGTAGGTAGTGAGGGTTCAATACATTTTTTGGGGGGGAAGAGAATGAGAAAAGATGAAAGGTAGGAAGAGACGAAGGGAGGAAGAAAGGGAGGTCCCCTCCCCCACAATGTGAAACTGAAATAATATTTTCTGTTTAGAAAATTCTCAGTATAACACTAAAAGTAGGAGCTGGAGCTTGGGGGAGAAAAGGGAGACAACATGAACTAAAGGCCACCGTGCCACATACAGAAGTCAGCCCACGTGGATTTAAGGGCCAGTCATCTGGACTGGTCCCATCACTTCTCCAGGCTTCTGTTCCCTCAACTATGCATGGGGGTGATAGTGTCTATATCAGGTGGCACTTGTGAAAATTAAGTGAAAAGATGCATCTGCAAGGTATCGTAAACTATAAAGTGCTATAAAACAAGAAAGAATTGTTCGTTTCCCAGACTTTGCAACCTCTCACCAGCTCCTCTCCGGGCACCGAGTTTCATTTTCCACTTGAGTTTAGAAGTCAAATATTTAGCTGTGCTAATGGGGTATTGGATCATTTTATTATGGCCCCACTACTCAGTGTGTGCAGCTTTGCCGAGATAATAAAAGATGTTAGACCTGGTCTCGCAGCTGCTTAATGCAAAAATGCTATGGGAACACACCTGGGGTGCGGCTTCGAACGGAATCAATGGTGAAGTCAGCCATGTCCCCAGCAGAGATAAAAGCATTAATATCCTATTTCACCCTCAGCCCACACTAGCATGACGTTGATTAAAATTATTTTCTGCAGGTTGACTACTTTTTTTTATAAAGAAAATTTGTAAAGGGGTGTGTGTGTGTGTGTGTGTGTGTGTAAGTGTTGGATTTGTTACCTCTGCTTGATCTAGTTTTGATGACATGCATGTCACAATTCCACAGCTTGGTGGGCCTGGGTGAGGTTTTGTTAAAAGCACTGCCCTCCTCTGTCTTCTCCTGTACTACTGTGTGTGTTCGTGTGTGTGCATGCTTGCCTGTTGGCTCGAGCCTGTTTGATGTGAGATAAAACAGAAAGCTTCTGTTGTTGAGTTGATGTCTGTGACAAGGAAAGGTGCAGGTGTGGGGGAGTGTGCCTGGGCTCTGTGTGGGCGCACATACACATGTAAACATATGGGGGTGTTGTATGACCATGGACATGGGTGATAACTGCTAAGGGGACTATTTGACGTGGAAGAGGTGAATTACATATTAGGTGGTTGGAGGCGTGTGCCATATAAAGTGCATCTTTAAGTGGGAAGCACAGTCCAAGCGTGTGAGGTCTTGTATACAGAAGGAGTGGCCATTGGGACAGAGGCATGTGTGGGCATGGGTTTGTGCCCAAGACTGGTCCAAAGGGGGGTGTGTGTGTGAGAGTCCACAGATACTTATTGAGCATTAACTATAAATCAGTCAAGGTGCTTGTGGCCCAATGTAGAATATAAGGTTATGAACAAGACAGCTGAAGTCTCTGCTCAAGTCCATGGCAGGGCTCCTCAGCCACGGCACTGTTGAATTTGGAGCCAGACGATCTTTTGTTGGAAGGACTGCCCTGTGTATTGTAGGGCATTCAGCAATATCCCTGGTCTCTACCTAGGGATAGCATCTCTCAGTTGTGACAACCGAAAGTGTCTCCAGACATTGCCAAATATCCCTTGGGAGCAAAATCGCCATATAAGGGCAATCACTGGTCTATGGGGAAAGGTGGATACTAAACACAAAATTATAAAATTGATTACATAAGCAACTATGTGCCCATGAGGGAGAAGTGCATGGAGCTGCCAGAGTGTTGTACTGTTGGGGGTGAGGGGTTAGGAAAGGCCTCTGGGAGGAAGTGGGTGGACAAATGGGCCACAAAAGATGAGTATGACTCAGCTGGGTGAAGCGAGTGGGAACAAATATTCCAGACAGAGGGAACAGTAAGTGAAGAAAGAACATGGCATTCAAAAAAAAAAA
>VSMD01089447.1:0-13152 GCA_008750895.1 Mirza zaza
TCCCTCCGCCAGACCGCCACCCCGTACCAGCCTATCCTCCAAGTCCCCCTCTCCCCAGCCCCCTCACCTCGTGCCGTCCTTATGCCCCCAAGTCCCCCTCGCCCCCACCAGGCCCCCTGAGCTCCCGCCCCCTCACCCCGGCCCGCGAGGCCCCCTCACGTCCCTGCCCGCCCGCACCTCCGGGCACCGTCAGGGGCTCCCGCCCAGGAATTTCTCCCGGCGTGCAGGCGCCGACGCCGTGCGGAAGGACGCCGTGCGTGCCGACGCTGTGCGTGCCGACGTCGTACGGGGCGGCGGCGGGACTTGCTGGCCGCAGTTCTAGCCGCGGGTCGGGCCAGACGAAGGTGGGGGTTGGACGCTGCTTCAGTCGCCGGCGCCGGCGCGGCCCGGGTGGCCCCTCACTGAGCTGGTTCCTGAAGGCTCCTGGGTGTCCCGTTTCCGTCCTTGCAGGCCTGGGAGCCGGCCCGGAGCGTGGGTGCCGGGCGGCCGGCGCGGCGGGACCGTCGTGCTGGGGGCTCCGGTCTCGTTCTGTAACGGGAAGGCACGGCGTGTCCGCGCAGGCTTAGCCGTGGGGGCTGCAGCCACGTCGCGGGGTGCTCGGGCTCGTCCCTGCCTTGAGCAGGGAATCTCAGTAAACTGCGGTGTCCTCCTCTGGGAGCGGGGGTGGAACACAAAATGACCTGTACCTCGTAGGCACAAGGTACCCACTGGGAAATCAGCCTTTATTGCCATGATTAACCTCAGCCCGTTGACGTCTACAGAATTCCCAAAAATTAGCGTCTTGGCAGTCACGCTTTTCAGGCATAATAAACACAGTCGCCTAACTTCTCACAAGCAGTTTATTAACAAAAGAGTTCTCCAAGCTAAAGCATAAGACTCACATGTCCCCAAGTAATTTATTGAAACTAGTTTTTTTAAAAACGTTTTTCTTTGTGGTAAAATATATGTGACATAAAATTGATCACTTTAACCATTCGTAAGGGTGTTAAGTTCAGTGGCATTAAGTACATTCATATTGTGTAGCCATCAACACTGTTCCATCGCAGCCAAAACTGAGGCTGGAGTTGCCCCAAAAGCAGTGGCAAAGAAGTCCTCACAAGGGAGTGCCCCAAACTGTCCTGATGTGAGACCAGTTGGGATTCCAAAGAAAGCAGTGCAAAAACCGGGGCGATTGGTCCAAAGGCCTTATTAGAGGAACTAATACACAAAGTGTCTCAGCAGTCATCCTTGTGGACAGCAAAAGAGTTGTTCTACCTGGGTATGTCCGCCATGAGGGAATTGGGGCATGGAGTTTACATAAAGGCTCCAGGAATTTGGCTCAGGGACAGGGCTGAGTTTCTTCAGTGTTTTGGGCAGCAACCTAAACATCTTTATTATTATTATTTTTTTGAGACAGAGTCTCACTTTGTTGCCCAGAGAGTGAGTGCCGTGGTGTCAACCTAGCTCACGGCTACCTCAAACTCCTGGGCTCAAGCAATCCTGTCTCAGCCTCCCGAGTAGCTGGGACTACAGGCATGCACCACCATGCCCGGCTAATTTTTTGTATATATATTAGTTGGCCAATTAATTTCTTTCTATTTATAGTAGAGAGGTGGTCTCGCTCTTGCTCAGGCTGGTTTTGAACTCCTGACCTCAAGCAATCTGCCTGCCTTGGCCTCCCAGAGAGCTGGGATTACAGGCGTGAGCCACCGCGCCCGGCCAGCAACCTAAACATCTTTAACAGTGTCTGGGAATGTTCAGGAGCCCTGTGTGGGTTCAAGCCTGCAGGGAGAAACATGCAGCTGGCCAGGTAACAGAAAAGTGAAGGCACTCTATTTCTTGGTCAGGACAGAGAAAAATGTGGGAGGAACTGGGCCACCATACAGAATATAAGAATATATGTTGAGGGAAAATTTTGAGATAATTTCTTTCGAGAAAGTTGTGATATGATGTATATTCCCATTCTCATTTTCTTCCCTTTGGGGAAAGAGGGCGTGCTTCCATGCTACCTCAAGCCAAGCAAGAACCCTCACTTTGGGTGGGATGGGGTCAGAAGGGGAAAGACCCTATCACTGGGGGCTTGATCTTTGCTTAGCTGCAGAAATCTCTGGGTCCATGCTCACTAAAGGGACTTGAGTTGAGCTCTTTTGAGAAACCCTTAAAATCATACACAGTATGTTCTCTTTGAAAGGAGCCAATGCTTAACCTTATACTAAGAGTAATGCAAGTATCCAACTACAGAAAAATAAACAGGTATACTTATTGACACTATATTGCTGTAAAAATGAATGCTTATACCTTCACATATAAATAGGGACAAATCTCACACATACTAAGTTCAGAAAAAAGTAGGTCACAGAAGACTACGTAAAGTATAATCCCATTAAAATAAAATGCAAAAGCAAGCCAAACCATATATTGCTGAGGCAAATATATGTATATAAAAGAAATAAAAACCATAAAATTCCAGATAGGGGTTGCAAGTGGGACAGAGAGGAGCACAGGGAACTTCAAAGGTAATGGTATATTTCTTATGCATGGGGTGCATGACCAGGGTCTCATTTTATTGCTATTCTTTATACCTTATACATGTTACAGTCTTTCGTGTATATACAATAAAAACGTTAAAGCCAGTTTTATCAAATTCTTATTTTTTCAATATATTGAGTACCAGCTTAACACAGGATTCTGGGAATTTGTGGATTCTTTTTGCTGGATGAATTCTCTAGAGCCCTTTGGGTAAGTAGTTGGGAAAGAAAACTTCAGTCTTTTGTGACTTACTGGTAATACTTTATGCAAGGTGAAACTCACTCTAGAGATTTGTTATGAACTTTAAAGAGTAAAACTATGTGTTTGGTCACTAAACTTTCAAAAACATGCTGTTTTGGGAAAGCCTTATTCCCTTTATTTGCCTTTCATTCATTCTTCATTCAACAAATGTTTATTTAGCATGTACATGTATGTGCCAGACATGATGTCAAATGCTAGAAACTCTTGTGGAGTGTAGCAGAGGAGGATAACTACACAGAAAATCATAAGGGTATTATGAGACCATTTAGCAGGGGGGAACCTACTATTTGAGAAGTTCAGGAAAGGCTTCTTTCTCTAACAATGTGATATTTAAGTTGGGACTGCAGGATGCTTAAGAATCAACCAGGGAAGGGAGTGGGGGAAGGTTCCAGGAAGCCAGGGAACAACCCCAGGGCAACAACCCCAGGGCGAGAATACCTAAGAGGAAACAGAAAACACCGACTGGCTGGATAGGAGCGCCCCCGGCGTGTGCCAGGTGGGCGGGCTCAGGATTTGAGCTTCACCACAGGAACAAGGGATCAACGTGCCAGAGTTGTGTGTTTCTCTTGTTAGGCTGCTGCGTGCAGGAGAGGACTGCCAAGGAAGTACGTGAGGAAACCCGAGCTTTAGATTATTGCACCAGGGTAGTGAGAGCTTTTGTTGGTTTTGAGGTCTAACCTGGGGATAAAAACCAGAGACACAATCAGAATGGCGCCTTAAGTCGAGATCCCGGGTGAAACACTGTTCCCCAGAGAGGTAACTTAAGTGACATATTACCCAAAAGACGACACTTAACACTGTCAAAGCTTTCTCCACATTCTTGTTTTTAATTTGGGGGTGAACACCTCGCCTGGTCACGCTCCGTACCCCGCTTGCGCGCGCCCCCCCACCCCCCAACGGCTCGATGCCCCAGTAGCGGCCGGCGCCGGGCAACCTCTTCGCCCGCACAGGACTCTGTCCGGGTCTGCGTCCACGGCCGTCGCTCGCCCCGGGGTGCCCAGCCCTCCGCCATCTCTGCAGCGAAACCCACGATCCCGCATCGGCGGCGCGAAGACCCTCCGGGCCCCGTACGCACACACACTTCCGGTACGTGCCGCCGCGACTTCCGCCGCTCCCGCCCGCCCTGAAGGAGCGGACGGAGGGGGCGTGGCTAGGCCGCAGGGGCATGGGCGGGACCTGGTTTGGGGCTGGGGCGTGGCCGGGACTGGAAGTGGGGCGGGGCGAGGCGTGTCCGAGGGAGTGTACGCCCCGTGTGGGGCGTGGCCGAGCCAGCGCGGGGGCGGGGGCGGGGCCAGGGCAAGGCGGGGCTCCAGAAGGGGCAGGGCTCTGGGCGGGTCGCCTAGTGCTCTTTGACCCCCCGGGGGTCCGGGTCGCTCTGTGGTGCCCGCGAAACCTGGGTTGTTTTGGAAGATAAGTGGAACCCTCTGACGTCGCGGGGCGGCCCAGGTGTGGCTGTGCCTTGGGGCCTTACGTGGGACCCGGTGGGCTGGGCCGGACCTGAGACCCTTCAGAAACTGCCGGGACCTGAAGGTCAGTTGGGACTGTATGTATTGCTCCTCTGTTCTCTGGGCAGTAGCAGATTAACCTGTGCATTGATGAGCTTCAGGTTGACGCGACAGATTTTATAGATCGCATTTACTTTTTTGCATGAATCTAGTTTTTTCTTTTTTTTTTTGCCTTTGTGTGTGTGTGTGTGTGTGTGTTTAGCAATCCTGGACAAACCATTTTTTAAGAAGGTAGCATTTGTTTATGCTGAGACACAGTTGTGACATACTGGTGTTTTTATGTTATTTTTTTGAGACAGAGTCTCTCTCTGTCACCCAGGCTGGAGTTCAGTGGCACCATCACAGCTCACTGCAGCCTCGAATTCCTGGGTTTAAGTAATCCTCCTGCCTCAGCCTCCCCACCTTGCCAGATAATGACAAAGGCCTAGAGCAGGGGTCCTCAAACTTTTTAAACAGGGGGCCAGTTCACTGTCCCTCAGACAGTGGAAGACTGGACTATAGTTTAAAAAAAAACGATGAACAAATTCCTATGCACACTGCACATATCTTATTTTGAAGTATAAAAACAAATGGGCAAAAACACCCACATGTGGCCCTCGGGCCGTAGTTTGAGGACACCTGGCCTACAGGCTGCATGAGGGCTTATGTTAGCTGGCCTTACTCAAGGGGGAAATACCGAGTTATTTTTAAGGACTACTTAAAACTGTAACAAATAATACAAAGCTGGTGACAGAGTCTTTCCACAGTGAGCTCCTGGGGGCCAGAGACTCCAAGGATCACATATTGTAGCAGAAGACTTTGTTTGTTGGAAAAGGCACCAAATAAAGGACTCCCTACAACCTCACTGGAAAGCACCTTACCAGGTACTTTTAACTCACTCTTGTGCCGTAAAATTAAAGGCAGTTGCTTCATAGATTCACACCTCACACCTAAAACAAGCACCTGACCACACCTGGACCTCTGAATCAGTCTCTGACACCTGCCTGCAATTTTGGAAAACACCCGAGGCTCAGCCAGTCTCCAGAGCAACAACCAAAACAGACGTTCTTCATGAGACATTGGCCCAGGCCAGTCCCTGTGAACCCTGAAATAACTCTCATTCTTACCTTACTCGCTATAGATTATATTACCAAAAGCCCTGAATGCTTTAACCAAGATCTCATAGAGGTTGTTTGGTGTCTACAGAATCTCCTTGGTATAACTTTCTAGAATGGTGTGGTTATGAATTTCCTTGTTAAACTCAGAAAAGTGTTTTACCTGTTCAGTCTCCTTCCCACCGTCTCCTCTATCTGCCCGCTCCAAAACTTCTGCTTCCCTGCAAACCTCACTGATTTCCCCACCCATGGAGCCCACATGGCTTGGTATAACACAGAGCCACTGAAATGAAGGCCACCGATTGGAACAGTTCCACTCTAAACATTCCCAGAGGTGGCCCCTTTTCAGGGCACCTCTACTTTAAGGCTCTCACCAAATACAATGCCCTGCAGGAATATTTACCTAACAGTGCCTGAGGATGATTGTTGAGGGGTCCAATCAGACAGAATGTTCACAGCCATAGATATTGATGATAACAAGCTTAGACAGTGCCTGAGGCTGACAGGAGAAACCTCACCGCCTCCTTTGTAACCTGCGCCACATAGGCTGCCCAAGGACCAGCAGCCCTGTGCTTGTGGGCGACGGCCTTACCTGGCACCACCCACACTGACACTGCCTTAAAGACCTCTTCATGGGATCAGCTGTGGTGGACAGAGACCCCGGACAGCACAAATTCCACCCAAGGCAAGGGCACCTCTGGGAACCCTTATGGAATACCCAGACAAAGGCACACTCAGGCGTAGCCTCCATGCACCTGCAATCGTTCGGGACACCCAAGGGTTCGGGGTTGACTCCACTTATCCAAATCCACCGATGCCATTGGCATATGCTGGTCACAGCATTCCTGGTGGATACAACAAAGTTGGCCTTCCAAAAAACTGAAACACCACCTCACCGAAGAGGTCTGGGAACTTGGCTTGGTGTATTGGGACAAGCCCAATTCATGGCTTGTGAAGAGAAGCATCCCGTAGAGAAAATTCCCTCTCGAAAATCGGTCACGAAGAAGTAATGCTGTTCCAAGAGGAGGAAAGGGACGGGAAGCTGCCCTGAAGGATGATGCCGCACTCACCACGTGGGTATGAGAGACCAGACAAGCCGTGAAACACACTCCCAAACCCAGAGGCGGGAACGCATGTGCTCTGACCCGGCGGGGCCGTGTCCACGTCACAGCAAGTGGATCTGGGCAGCTGGGGAGTGGCCTGCGGTGCCCAGGGCTGAGGCTCAGTCCGACCACGTGGACACCATGTGGGTCCCCAAGTTTACGGAGATGTTTAGATGGCAAATGTGACCTCAGACACTGGATTCTTTTTTTTTTTTTGAGACAGAGTTTCACTTTGTTGCCCAGGCTAGAGTGAGTGCCGTGGCGTCAGCCTAGCTCACAGCAACCTCAAACTCCTGGGCTCAAGCAATCCTGCTGCCTCAGCCTCCCAAGTAGCTGAGACTACAGGCATGTGCCACCATGCCTGGCTAATTTTTTCTATATATATTTTAGTTGGTCAATTAATTTCTTTCTATTTATAGTAGAGATGGGGTCTCGCTCTTGCTCAGGCTGGTCTCGAACTCCTGAGCTCAAACGATCTGCCCACCTTGGCCTCCCAGAGAGCTAGGATTACAGGCTTGAGCCACCATGCCCGGCCAGACACTGGATTCTTAAAGCTCAGGGCCAAAGGTGAATGAGGCTCAAGGGTATTCTGTCATCTCACCAGCAGGCACGGGACCACTGCAAACAGTGTGTGGGCGCTGGTGGCTGCTCCGGCCCGTGAAAACACAGCTCCCGCTTCCCTCTCAGACTGCGAAAAAGGGAAGGAGAATGGTTGTGCTTCAAACCACTTGGAACTCTGGTTTTTCCCAAATTTGGACCCTGATATCCACCCTCATGAAATATAACATTTAGTATATGGGAAAGGCCATCTTTGTTGGGAGAGACGGCAAAATGGCACTGTAGAATCAAACGATTTCTCTTGTAACAAAACCTCTTTTTCTCTCCCAAATACCGGTGTATGGTGCAACACCAAGGTGGTGGGAAAAATAGACCTGTCAGCTGTAAGCAGGTTCTATGACAGTTCAGACACTGAAGACCAGATGTTTCTCGAATTTGATTTATACCCTCCACGGGATGTTATACCTATGAAGGTGTTAACCAAAAAGATAGAACGAGGTTCATAATCTGGAACGGAGAGCTTTGTTTCTCACACAGGGCTGAGGCCTGCAGGGGCCATTCCAGCAGCTTCCCTGGCCACATGCCAGGGAATGTGCTTCCAGGCAGGGACAGTGGGGACAGGAAGTTACACTGAGCAGGTGGCCAAATACACACATATATATGTTTTTTTTTGAGACAGAGTCTCACTTTGTTGCCCAGGCTAGAGTGAGTACCGTGGCGTCAGCCTAGCTCACAGCAACCTCAATCTCCTGGGCTCAAGTGATCCTCCTGCCTCAGCCTCCCGAGTAGCTGGGACTACAGGCATGCGCCACCATGCCCGGCTAATTTTTTCTATATATATTAGTTGGCCCATTAATTTCTTTCTATTTACAGTAGAGACGGGGTCTTGCTCTTGCTCAGGCTGGTTTCGAACTCCTGACCTCGAGCAATCGGCCCGCCTCGGCCTCCCAGAGTGCTAGGATTATAGGCGTGAGCCACCGCGCCCGGCCCAAATACACATATTTGACACACTATAGGAGGAGTTGTGAATATTTATGAAAAGAGAAACAGGTGCCTGGTGCAATTATGCTTTAATACCCCTTTATGGGTCCATTCAGTCAGCAGGGGGCTTAGGATTTTATGAATATTTTTGAGTTCACAGACCAATTGGTCAGAAGAAAAGTTAAGTGTATTAGATTCTGACTTGGTGTTGGTCCTACAATCCTCAAATACAATTAGCCACAAGGTTCAAATGACCAATGCCAAAGAGGGTAACTGACAGGATGTGGTGGGAACCTGCAGCCTAAGGGCCACGTGTGGCCTTCTCGGTTCCCGAGCGTGGTCCCTTGACCAGAGCCAAACTTCACAGAACAAAATGTTCTGTAAAATTTGGATTCAGGGCTGGGTGCGGTGGCTCATGCCTGTAATCCTAGCACTCTGGGAGGCCAAAGCGGGCGGATCATTTGAGCTCAGGAGTTCGAGACCAGCCTGAGCAAGAGCAATACACCGTCTCTACTAAAAAAATAGAAAGAAATTATCTGGACAGCTAAAAGTAACATAGGAAAAGTTAGCCGGGCATGGTGGTACGTGCCTGTAGTCCCAGCTACTCGGGAGGCTGAGGCAGGAGGATCGCTTGAGCCCAGGAGTTTGAGGTTGCTGTGAGCTAGGCTGACATCACAGCACTCTAGCCTGGGCAACACAGTGAGACTCTGCCTCAAAAAAAAAAAAAAAAAAAAAATTTGGATTCAGTCCAAAGGCCACACTCAAGGATCCAGAAGGCCACACGTGGCCCTGAGGCCACAGGTTCCCCACCCCTGACACCACCAGACGACCACATGGACAGCTGTAGGAATGAGCCCTCCTAGCCCTGGGACCTGCGTGCTGTCATCTCACTGGCTCATGCATCCCGGAGTGATCTTTGGCCAACAGGGGAGCTGAGGACTGAACTCTGACCTTTTTTTTTTTTTCTTGCCCAAATTCCTGTCTCAGAGGCATGGGGAGCCAGGCCTACAAGTGATAAAATCTCACTAAATGGGTTTTATTAACCTGGTATCATGGGGCTCACTTGCCAACCTGACTCTGGATAGAGTCACGTGGCAGATAGCAGAATCCCTTTATCTTAGCTGAAGCATTTCTTTCTGCTGAATCCAGGTCTTGAGACAAAGCTTAACTTTTTTTTTTTTAATATTGGCCAATTAATTGCTTTTCATTTTTAGTAGAGACAGGGTCTTGCTCTTGGTCAGGCTGGTTTCAAACTCCTGACCTTGAGCAATCTTCCTGCCTCAGCCTCCCAGAGTGCTAGGATTACAGATGTGAGCCACTGCTCCTGGCCAAAGCTTAACTCTTTCAACCAGTTGCCAACTAAAGAATCCCCAACCCACCTCCAGCCAAGGCAGGAGGATCAGTTGAGCCCAGGAGTTGGAGGCTTTAGTGAGCTGTCACACACTCCAGCCTGGGTAACACAGTGAGACCCCACCTCTAAAACAAAAGAATAGACTTCGAGAGAATGTGGAGGGGAAAAGGGAGGGAAGAGGAGAGCCACTTAGCGCTACTTCGAGGCAAATTTTGGGAAAGTGAGAAAGATTTGGGGGATATTGAACTTGAACTCACCTGTCAAATATCAAAAGAGAGTAGTAATGTAAAAAGAAAATCAAAATCTCAGGACGAGAAGCCGTAAGGTTGGTGGACTAGAAGCAGCCGGCACATGCTGCTCTCAAGGAGAGGATCAAAAGTTGCAGTAGATATTTAGCTACGGACGGACACCATGGACAATGCATTGAAAATCTTCAGACACTAGAGATACCCGAAGTGAAGTAAAGGGAGGTGGTGATCCCTTTGAAAAGATTGGTACCTGGAGAAGGAAGGTACCTGGGGAGAATGTCCACACGTGGGGAGGGGTCAGAGGAGAGACCCCCAGGGCTATAGGCCCCCCTGCGGAAACTGCCATCCCAGCTGTGGGGGCCCCGCCCCCCTGCGGGCCTCTGAACTGGTCAGGGCGCTGTTTGGAGACTGGGTGGTGATGTCTTACCAACCTGCTGACGCCACTCTGAGCTCTCACGGTCTGCACAGAGATCAGCCTCTCTGCAGTCACCTCCACTTCACCCTGCCAGGCCAGGGAGGGAGCTGGGGGGCCCTGCGACTGGGGACCATGCGCCCCCTCCCCTGCCCTGAGACCTGCCTGGGGAGAGGGCCCTGCCCACTTGCCTGTGTTCCCGCCCACACCCAAGAAGCCTCAAGTAAGTAGTCCCAAGGCAGTGGCAGCAGTTTGGTTTTATACATTTTAGGGAGACAAGAATCACAGGAAAATCACAAATGATTACCTGGAAGGTAGGCAGTGATTTGTCCCAAACAAGTGGGACATCTCGCAGCAGGGGCTTACAGGTTATAGGGGGGTTTAAAGGTTCTTTGGTTTGTAATTGGTTAAGAAATGAAGCTTTTTCTGGCCAGGCGGGGTGGCTCACGCCTGTAATCCTAGCACTGGGAGGGCGAGGCGGGCGGATTGCTTACGGTCAGGAGTTCAAAACCACCCTGAGCAAGAGCAATACACCATCTCTACTAAAAATACAAAGAAATTAATTGGCCAACTAATATATATAGAAAAAAATCAGCCGGGCATGGTGGCCCATGCCTGTAGTCCCAGCTACTCGGGAGGCTGAGGCAGGAGGATCACTTGAGCCCAGGAGTTTGAGGTTGCTGTGAGCGAGGCTGACGCCTTGGCACTCACTCTAGTCTGGGCAACAAAGCGAGACTCTGTCTCAAAAAAAAGAAAAGAAATGAAGCTTTTTCTGAAGGTTTGTAATGTTCTAAGTTAGGCAAGTCTGTTAATCAGAGATAAGCCTCAGCATATGGACTCAAGCAATCTGCTAAGCAAATTGGTGGCCCTGCCCTCCCTCTGACCCCCTGTGTCCCCCTCGCCCTTTCTCCTGCGCCCCCGCCCTCAGGGCTGCTCCCCGGCTCCCACGGCTCAAGGGTCAGTGGACCACACACCCCTCCTTGTCCCAGGCATCGCCTACCAGGAAACTGTATAAGTCTCTGACTTTCCTTTGAAAGAAGTGGAAGTTCATTCTACTTTTCTTTCTGGATCTCAATTTTCAGGGCCTTTAAAAGAAGAAAATCCTGAATTTAGAGCCTCGAGTCTGTTGAAGGGAATTCCGACAAAGGTAATATTCTTTTTCTTAATTAAAGCAATCATCTTAATAATTAATATGTAATTTTTTTATCTGTTGTAGCAGGTCAGGTTGGACAGCGTGAGGAAAATGCATGTAGCAGTCAGGAAGGGTAAATGCCTGAACTTTCACGCTGCTAGGCAAAAACAAAGCTATAAGAATCTTTTTTCTTTTTGAAACAGAGTCTCGCTTTGTTGCCTGGATTAGGCTGAGTGCCATGGCATCAGCCTAGCTCACAGCAACCTCAAATTCCTGGGCTCAGGCGACCTCCTGCCTCAGCCTCCCGAGTAGCTGGGACTACAGGCGCAAGCCACCATGCCCGGCTAATTTTTGTTTCATTTTTAGTTGACTGGCTAATATTTTCTATTTTTAGTAGAGACAGGGTCTTGCTCTTGCTCAGGCTGGTCTCGAACTCCTGAGCTCAAGCGATCCTCCCTGCTTGGCCTCCCAGAGTGCTAGGATTACAGGCGTGAGCCACCACACCCGGCCAAGAATCTTGATTTTCCTAAATTTCGTAGGTGGAAGGGCCCTGCTGGCGATCACATCAGACTTGTCCAGCATGGGACCCTGCAGGGGCCACCTGTCCTCTCAGCCTCGGGATGTAGAAATCAGGGAGGTGAAGGGACTGGACGTGCAGTCGGCCCTGACCGGGCACCCTGGGGTCTGCCCCACAGTCACCACTACGTGGCTTTCACGTCCGACTCTGGCCTGTGCTTAGACAGTTGGACTGGTGCGCGTGGCAAGGAATTGTGGCGCCAGAAGCCGAGCCTGTGCTCTCTGCTGCTCTGGTTCCCCCGGCGGGGCTCTCGGACCCTCTTCCTGGGCAGGATCTCGACCTTTTCCACGCGCAAATGTCGCACAGTGTAATATATCGTTGCCGTTTAGCCAGTGTTGAGGTAAGACAGAGGTCAGGAACCAAACCACCTGCCTGTGAAATAAACCAAAATATTCTTATCTGGGATAAAGCCATTTTAATATTTTACTCAAAGTCAAAAAAGTAAACACAAGGTTTTTGTTTTTTTACCAGTTATGCTCTGATCTTTGAACAAATTTTAAACATTCTTTAGCTTTGTTTTTCCTGCCAAGTTACAGTGACCCAAAGATAAAAAAAATTGCATTCATTAGCCTCAAGGCTTGAAAATTGACAGGTTCTCTTTTTAGAGGAAAGCTATAAATGTTAAAAATAGAATCTTGTTTTTAATCAGGAACAAGGCACATAAAGCTTTATTTAATTCATCTGACAGGCAATAGCATACTTTTTGTTTCACAGTGGAGGCCGGTTAGTCTTAGGGGTTTCGAGTTGCTGTGAAGGGTTAGCGTGACTGACTGAAGGCGGCACAGAGGGTCCCTCCGACATTTGCCCGGTTCTGTAGAAGCAGGAGATGAAATCCCTGTGCCTGATGAGCCTCCTTGTCAAGGATGCAAAGTTGAAGCCACAGGAAATCTGTTTAAACAGACTGTTAACACTTCCCTAATTCTGGACCCAGCTAACTGCCATGTACCAAGTGCCTTGGCCTTCTCACTTCCACAACTTTCTGTTTTGTCCATTTCACCGTGTGAGTGACTGACTCTAACTGCATCTCTGGACTCTCATGCCTCTGAAGGCTGCTGAAACAAGTAGCACTTGTATTAAATGGCAGTTTAATTCTCTGGCCCTGCTGGGAGATGAAGGGGGAGCTTTGCCTCCCCACCAGCTGCACGCATGAGTTACCCTCACACTAGTGACTGCAAACCAACACGGATCACTCCCCACCAGCTGTGTGCGTGAGTTACCCTCACACTAGTGACTGCAAACCAACACGGATCACTCCCCACCAGCTGTGTGCGTGAGTTACCCTCACACTAGTGCCTGCAAACCAACACGGATCACTCCCCACCAGCTGTGTGCGTGAGTTACCCTCACACTAGTGACTGCAAACCAACACGGATCACTCCCCACCAGCTGTGTGCGTGAGTTACCCTCACACTAGTGACTGCA
>VSMD01089447.1:13216-23705 GCA_008750895.1 Mirza zaza
CCAACACGGATCACTCCCCACCAGCTGTGTGCGTGAGTTACCCTCACACTAGTGACTGCACACCAACACGGATCACTCCCCACCAGCTGTGTGCGTGAGTTACCCTCACACTAGTGACTGCACACCAACACAGATCACTCCCCACCAGCTGTGTGCGTGAGTTACCCTCACAATAGTGACTGCAAACCAACACGGATCACTCCCCACCAGCTGTGTGTGTGAGTTACCCTCACACTAGTGACTGCAAACCAGCATGGATCACTCCCCACCAGCTGTGTGCATGAGTTACCCTCACACTAGTGACTGCAAACCAGCATGGATCACTCCCCACCAGCTGTGTGCGTGAGTTACCCTCACACTAGTGACTGCAAACCAGCATGGATCACTCCCCACCAGCTGTGTGCGTGAGTTACCCTCACACTAGTGACTGCCAACCAACATTGATTTCGTCACAGTTCCTTTGGGTCAGGAATTCAGAAGTGGCTTAGGGTGCGCAGCTGCATCCCCCCAGCCTGCGGCGGTTGGCAGGCCTCAGAAACTCTGCTCCCAAGTCATCTGCGAGCTCAGCAATGCCTTCCCCCAGGGAGAGAGAGAGAGAGAGGAGGCACGGGGAGTGAGGCACCGAGACAGAAGCCGGGGTCTAGGCTGAGCCCTCCTCCTGAGTAAGTGCAGCCACACTCCAGGCGGAGACCCAAGGGCGTGATTTCCAGGAGGGCCACCTTGGGGCCACCTCCCCTGCCTGCTGTCCATTAAAGGGCAGAAATTAGCCCACGTGCGACGGGCAGTGGGCACAGTGGAGACTTCGTACACAGTGCTGTGTGTCTGTTGCCTTTCAGGTGTTATAGGAATTTGTCCAGGAAATGAAGTGCATTCCAGGCCTGCTGTAATTTAGAAAGCCTGTGGGTGGCAGATACTGCATGGGCTGTTCCCATCCGTCTCTCTGCAGGTCATGGAGGGTGGGGAGCTACCTGGAGTCTTGGTGTTTGCACTTGAAGGACCCCATGGAGTATGTGAGAGTCACATTGGAGAGCTGCAGAAACACTTCCATCTCATTACCATGGCAGAATTTGTAGAAAATAAAACACCATTCCGTCAGAAGATCCAAGCCATATACATATGGGGTGGAAAGCCGGCCATCAACCGGGAGCTCCTGCAGAGCCTGCCTTCCCTGAAGATTATCGCCAACGGGGGAGTTGGCGTGAACCACCTGGACCTGCAGCTCATTGCCAGCCTCGGCGTAAAGGTGTCCAACACGCCACACGCCGTCTCTGACCCCACGGCAGACCTGGGGATGGCCTTGCTGCTGGCCGCAGCCCGCAGGGTCCTTGAAGGTAAAACACCCATGGAAGATTGTGGTTTTCCAAAGAACCAAATGACAAATGTTTAATAACATACATGTTAATTGTGAAATATGCAAATAGGGCCAGGCGCAGTGGCTCACACCTGTAATCCCAGCACTTTGAGAGTCTGAGGCAGGAGGGCTGCTTGAGGCCAGGAATTCAAGACCAGTCTCAACAACATAGCAAGACTCTGTCTCTACAAAAAAATAGAAAAGTTAGCTGGGGCCAGGCGTGGTGGCTCATGCCTGTAATCCTAGCACTCTGGGAGGCCGAGGCGGGCGATCACTCAAGGTCAGGGGTTCGAAACCAGCCTGAGCAAGAGCAAGACCCCGTCTCTATTATAAAATAGAAAGAAATTAATTGGCCAACTAATATATGTAGAAACAATGAGCCGGGCATGGTGGCGCATGCCTGTAGTCCCAGCTACTCGGGAGGCTGAGGCAGGAGGATTGCTTGAGCCCAGGAGTCTGTGAGCGAGGCTGACGCCACGGCACTCACTCTAGCCTGGGCAACAGAGTGAGACTCTGTCTCAAAAATAAATAAATAAATGAATAAATAAAATAAAGCATCCTACCAGGAGGCCCTGGTTTTGCTTTGGAGAAATCGTCATTTGTTCCCGTCCTTCAGCTCTCCCCGAGACACAGTTGTGTGAACGGCGTGGCCTGGCCAGGCGTGGCCAGGCACAGAGGCCTCCGCACTCTGCCAGAGCCCTGTGAGGGCTGTGGGTTTGTTCACGGGAGCGTTGAGTCCACGGCTCACCCTCCACGTGGCGTGTTTCAGGCTGTCAGCTGGCCGTCGCCCCAGACACAGGGGACTTCTGTGTCAACTGGATGGGTCAGGAGGTGACAGGGGCCACTCTGGGCATCGTCGGCATGGGCAGCATCGGCTACAAGATCGCTCAGAGGGCCAAAGCGTTTGAAATGAAGATTCTGTACCACAATAGGACCCGCAGGTAAGTTCAAAGAGTGGCTTTGGAACCGATTAGCACTGACACCCGCTCCACCTGCAGTGTGGCTGGGTGTGCTGTGTCAGCCGGAGAGAGTCAGGAGAGGGTTGCTGTGACTGCTCTGTGGGCAGCAGCGTCGTGAGCACCTGGACGCAGGTTGTCAGCTGAAATGACAATGTCTGGGGTGACCAGCGCAGGAGTTAAGATTCAGCCAAAACCAGAACAAAACAGAAAGCAAAACCCCACCTGCATCAGAACCTGCTTTCTGGTCAGGCGCTTTTCTGTCTCTTGTCTGGATCTTCGGAAAGCACGTCTGGGTACGACGGGTGCCGGGCCTGTCCCAGGCTCGGGGGCCCCAAGATGGGAGGAGGGAGCACTTGCCCCAGGAGCTCAGGGTCTGGTGGAGACGCTTCGGCCAGCGATTCCGACGGCTTGCAGAGGCTGCGGGGGCTGCCCGGGCTCCGGCCTCCTGGGCCACGTGAGTCTGGCCCAGCGGGAGGACGGGCTCTGGGTCCCCTGGCAGGCTCCTCCCAGGGGGGCAACGAGATGAATTTCCAGCTAGCGGCTGTGATTTTTCCTCCCTGGTGCCTTCCCAGGAAATCGGAGGAGGAGGAAGCCGTTGGGGCCACGTACTGCGAGAGCCTGGACAACCTGCTGCGGCAGTCGGACTTCGTGATGCTGGCGGCCAGCCTGACGGCCCAGAGCCGGGGGCTGATCGGGCGGAGGGAGCTGCGGCTGATGAAGCCCACCGCCATCCTCGTCAACGTCGGCAGAGGTGCGCCACCGCCCGGAGCCCTGGGGACGGGGACCGGCCCCTTGCAGGCGTCTTGGCATTTCTAGTCCACCCTTTTTCCTAAATGATGCTGTGTCTGAAAACCCACTTAGATTGGTGGCAGGGGGATTATGGGACTTTTACTTTCTATTTAGAGATATTCCCGATTTTTATCTTTACAGCATTTTCAACCTCAAATTATTGATAGTAACGAAAAGTACGAGAATGCCACAATATGGGCGTCTTTAAATCTCATGTCTTTATGGAGATGAATTTTCTTTTTTTTTTTTTTTTTGTTTTGAGACAGTCTCACTCTGTTGCCCTGGCTAGAGTGCCGTGGTGTCAGCCTAGCTCACAGCAACCTCAGACTCCTGGGCTCAAGCGATCCTCCTGCCTCCACCTCCCAAGTAGCTGGGACTACAGGCATGTGCCACCATGCCCGGCTAAATTTTTCTATATATTTTTAGTTGGCCAATTAATTTCTTTCTATTTTTAGTAGAGATGGGGTCTCGCTCTTGCTCAGGCTGGTTTCGAACTCCTCACCTTGAGCGATTCTCCCGCCTCGGCCTCCCAGAGTGCTAGGATTACAGGCGTGAGCCACCGCACCCAGCCAAGATGAATTTTCTGAGCCATCACTTTCAAAAATAACTTGGTGTCACTTTGGTTATTTGACGTTTACGTGCCAGAAGCAGCAGGCCCTGTGCTGTAACCAGGTGGGGCCACAGGTCGCTGGTCGCACTTAGCGGGAAGGGGTGGGCAGGTGGTGACCTCTGCAGGCCAAGGCCCGCTGCACAGACGCAAAGCCTGTGCTGCTAGTGTGCACCACTGGAGTTCGCTTCTCTCGTCTATGATACGAGGAGGAGAACTACGCTTCCCAGGAAACCTCACGGCACTGAGCTAATGGCGCTGTTCAAAAGTTCCCCAGAAACTCAGGCCTCCGAGGCAAGCGTGAACGGCTGGCACAGCCTCAGCTTTCCGGGCTTCTGGGAGACAGCCCAGGAACGGCCTCAGAGGGGGCTTCCTCCAGCGGCCACGTGGGCAGGCGCCATGTCCGGGCCACAGTCCTGGGCAGTGGCCACGGATGGGGGTCAAGGGTGGGCCTCAGCCTGAAGGGAAGGGGCATTTCTTCTCAGCTTCTGCTGCTCAGACTCGCATGCAATTTTGTGTCTGAAACCATAGTTATGGGGCACGCTTGGGTCGGCTTAATTTCCAGATGCAGGCATCAAGCTAGTTGGGAGCTGTTTGCTCAGCTTGAACCCTGTGGCTTTGGGAGGTGGTGAAAGATAGGCACAGGCTCAGGGTCAGACAAATGTGGGCTTGAATCGCAGGGTTGTGTTAGGAGCCATGTGATCTCGGGCACGTCTGTAACTATGCCTCCGTTTCCCCATCTGTGAAAGGAATGTTGGCCTTGCTGGGTCGTTTCAGGGTTCGGAGTGATAGCATGTAAGCAGGGCTCAGCTTTCTCCCGGGCATGTGGTGGGCTCAGGCCTGGTTTTTATTACATCTAATAAAAAGTCGAGCAGTGTGAATCCACATGTTCTTTGTCAAACTTTTGCTTTACCTTTAAACGTGTTACTGGAACAAAAGTGAGGTGTGTTTGAAACAGCAGCTGGTGTGGCCAGCACTGCTCCCTCGCGCTGCCAGGCTGGTGGTCAGAGGTGCTGTCTCCTTGGTCCAGGTCTGCTGGTGGATCAGGACGCGCTGGTGGAAGCTCTTCAGACCGGGGTCATTAGTGCCGCAGCGCTGGACGTGACCTACCCGGAGCCGCTGCCCAGGTAACAGCCACACAGACTGTTGCAAATGAAAAATCATGCAAACGAAAAGAATAATTAACAGAAATTAAATCATGTCTTATTTTCAGTTTTAATCCCTCTGAAATCCTTGCTATAGTGTAAGATAGTGGTTCAAATTTATTTTCTTCCAAATTATACTTCAACTCTACGATTTTTCCTATTGAATTAAAAATAGGAGGGGCAGCATCCACTGACGGCGTCAGGGAGGTGTAGAGTCTTGGGCCAGGGAGGGGCCTAAGCAGGCGGCCCGTCCTGCTGGGGGCAGCGGCTCAGGTGCAGGCTGTGTCCAGCCCCGAGGCCCAGAGAGGAGCTGGGACGCCCCAGGCAGTGGTCCCGGGGATGGAAGCTGCCTGAAATAGCTCCCGACCCAGCAGGCAGCCCCCCACCTGTGATCCCGCTTGCCCTGGGAACGCCCCTTACACCCCAACTCAGGAGACTTCTAGTGAGATAAAATCGAAGTTATTCCCTCAATTGCTTTTTAAGCAAACGTGTGGAATTCTACATGCATCTCACTTGCTTGTGTATTTTGACCCAGCGGTCCAGCCTGTCTGGACTGGAGTCTCGATTCTGTCATTTGTTAGACCAGAGATGCCTCCCGGCTTTGACTTCTGTCCAGGAGACAAGTTACGGTCACATATTAACCAAACTTAATGTCTAAGTTTACCAAGGTCGACCAGAGAACTTACAGATGTTTCTGAGAAAAATGGTATTTTATGTAGAACACAGGTTCTCTGAGTGTCTCTTGTACCTGAACTGAACTGGGTCCAATGGAACCAATCGCCGAAGCACCGATTTTTGCAGAAGCACCGATTTTTGCAGCGAGAAGAGTTTATTATTGAGGGGATTGGAGTCAGGTTCCAGTGGAGTCCTGACTTCACAGGGAGCCCCTGGGCCAGGAGTTGGGCTGCGGGGGATGGGTTGGAAGGAGGTGCCTGTGCCGGGCCGTCCACCTGATCGCTATGGTAACACGGGTTGCCGTGTTCAAGCAATGGTGGTGTTTTCCTCTCAGCCAGTCTGACTCGATAGGTTATGTCTGTGGGTTTTTGATCATGGGGCACTGTAGATTTGGCACGCTGGGGAGACCAGTCCTGTTTGAGCTTTCATCTTGACTTGGGGGAGAAACTTTGTTGCTGCCCACCACAAGTGTGGTCTACTGTGGAAAAAATATTTATTTATTTTTTGAGACAGAGTCTCGATTTGTTGCCCAGGCTAGAGTGCCGTGGTGTGAGCCTAGCTCACAGCAACCTCAAACTCCTAGGCTCAAGCAATCCTCCTGCCTCAGCCTCCCGAGTAGCTGGGACTACAGGCATGCACCACCACGCCCGGCTAATTTTTTCTATATATATATTAGTTGGCCAGTTAATTTCTTTCTATTTATAGTAGAGACGGGGTCTCACTCTTGCTCAGGCTGGTTTCTAACTCCTGACCTCGAGCAATCCTCCCGCCTCAGGCTCCCAGAGTGCTAGGATTACAGGCATGAGCCACCGCGCCCGGCCGAAAAAATATTTTAAAAAGCAGAAACTTCAGGGTTATTTAGTGACACTACATAAATATTCCTTGCTTTATGAAAGGATTACTACCAGATTGTTTTTAAAAAGAAAAAATGTATTTGCCAATGATGCCAGGAGCCCCCAGACCACCCTTAGATTTGACGATGTGTCTGAAGGACTCAGAGAACTCAGAAGAGCTGCTGTACTCACAGCTGCGGTTGGCTGCAGAGAAAGGAGCAGGTGCATAAGATGGAGTCCAGCAGACAGCAGGCCCGAGCTCCCCCAGACCGTGTGGACAGCACCGCCCCTCCACCAACAGTGCGTGACAACACACGTGGAGTGTCTCCAGCCACGGGAGTGCACTTGGGTGTCCGGGGTCGGTCCTGTAGGCGTGGGAGCCTGCAGGTCTGACCTTAGCTGCCTGGACTCCGACCCCCCGAGCTCAGATGATACAGCACACAGATGCCCAGGTGAATAAAACAGGCATTCACCATAAATTACACTGTTATCATAAGCCATTCAGCATTGCTCATGGCCCCACGCATAGAAAGACACTTACCAGGCAGAACATCTCAGGGGCTCAGAGGCTGTCTCCTAGCAGCTGGTCAGGGCCAGTCCTTTCTTCAGCATGTGCAGGATTCTGCAGCCCAACCTGCCAGCCAGGTTGACCCTTCACCACATGGCCACACCCTGCCCCTGGCCTCAGTGCTCCTAACTAAACGGTCACATTTACTTGAGCATTTGTTCAGTGTAGTGTCTGTGTGACAGATACAGTATGACGGTGCCTGATATTTGGAGGAGCCAGTGTAGGGGAGGGATAGATTTAGGGAAACAACGAACACCCTCTAAGGCCATTACATACATTTTTGTATCTTTGACTATTAACAGTTTACTTGTTTACCCCTTGATGGACTGGTATTTATTTATGTCTTGTGATTAATTGTGCAGAACAACTTAGCATACGATTAGCTGATACTTAGCTACACCCAGTTTTTCCTCAGGCCAGCCATTCCCCCTTGGTGTTGCATCCACGGAGACTCTAACTCCGTCTCTGGTACAGCCGGTCACCCATCGATGCCAGTTCACCGTACGACTTACTGGCAGAGGGTTAGTTACCGACAGAGTCAGTGCTGCGCCGCATCGCAACGTGGTCGCGGCACAATCCACTTTTACTGCAGAACAAATTGTGAATAATTACACATGCTTTCTATGCCTTCTGAACAGAGTCAGGCCTTGCCTACATACCAGATATTATCATGGACAGGGGTTGGTACAGCCTGCCTGATCTGGTGGTTTCTGGGTTCTGGGGCAGCCACCCTGTCTTAGTTCCCAGCGTGTGCTGTTACAGAGAAGGCCCACCTCCTTCCTACGGGGGCACATGTTGTTCCTGCCCCCTCTGACTGTACCAGAGGATGTGTGTTCTGTCTATCGGCCTGGGGTAAGGGCGGTCACCGTGCATTGTCGTGAATCACAGGGGCCCCCAGAGATCTTCCATCTGTCTGGGGTCGATGAGATTCTCACAGGTATGGCCCCTGAGCCATAGTCAGGATGGAGGGTTACTTCAGCTTCTGTCTGTGTGAATATTGTCCAGAGACCCTGCTGGGTGAGTTCATAGCCCTTTTCCAGTGCCAGGCTCTAGTGTCACCGTCGTTGTGTCTGACCCGCCTGAGCCATCTTCCTCTGCCCCCCCATCTTCCCAGGCTGACTCCATCCCTTGCCTTCCTCCTGGAAGAGAACGCCCTCTAATCTGCTAGCTCCAGCTAACACACCTTTTCCCTCTGAATGTGGCCCCTCATTAAAGCGAAGCCAGCCTAGAACAGCATTCTCTTCTAAGGCCCTTCCTGTCTGATCGGCTCGTGCTGTTAACCAGCGCGCACGTTGTGCCATCGTGAGCTGGCGGCCTGAGTGCAGTCAGGGTGCATGTTTCATACCCTGAATCCTGGGCCTCCCATACAGGGTCTTTGGAGTAGTGTTACATCTCAGGGTGACTTAGCGTAAGTAGGCCTGCTGTGGCCTCCCCCACCCAGGTGGGGGTTCCCCTGGGAGGTGAAACCACAGTATGGAGTTAAAGAGACCACACAACTCTGAACAGTCTTCCTCGGTTACTCTGATTCCAGAGATCATCCTTTGTTGAAGTTGAGGAACATCACCCTGACGCCTCACATTGGAAGTGCCACGCACCAATCCAGACGGCAGATGATGAGGGACATGACTGACAGCATCCTGGCTGCTCTTGGTGGCCGTCCCATCCCCAACGAAGTGCTGCTGGACTGATTCCCAGGGTGAGGCATGGCAGATCTCCGGGGAAATCGTATTTTGTGTACCTTATCAACGTCCAGCCCAGCACGTAGGCACCTGTTACGTTGGCTGGGCAGGCTTTCAGGATAGGCGTGGTAGCGAACTTCTGTGGCAGCCGTGGTCTCATCATCCTCAGCGCAGCTCTTGAGGGAACTTGTTTTTCTCGTTCGTAAATGGGGCACAGAGAAGAACTGCTTGTCTAAAGTCTCAGCCTGCAAATAGCTGAATTTTGATTAAAGCCCTAGGCTTGGTTTTAGTTTGGATTTGGATTTGGTCTGTGAATTTCCTAGTGCACTATTGTGTGGAAAAACTCAGTTTCTCCCACTGTCACAACATGCTTGTAATGCCAGATGTGTGGGAATTTCTCCCCACTAGCAAGCAAGCAGTACTGTAGCAGATACCACCTAGGTGTCCTCTGATCTGTCTACCTGGGGATGGTGTCAGAGCCCACAGGTTGAGGGCTCAAGCCCACAAGACTGCTCCCCTTCAGATACTGGTCAAAAGTCCAGGCCTCCAGAACTTCTGACCGACAGGCTTCACCTTGGGGTTCCCAGGACCCCCTCTTTAGGCTCAATTAACTTGCATGTTTACCAGTTTATTACAAAGGATATATTTATTTTATTATATTTTATGTGTTGCTCTGTCACGCAGGCTGGAGTGCAGTGGTCTGGTCATAGCTCACTGCAGCCTTGGACTCCTCAGCTCAAGCGATCCTCCCGTTCGGCCTCCCAAAGCGCTGGGATTATAGGCGTGAGCTGCCATGCCCGGCCATAAACCATATTTTAAAGGAGAAAAACAGAGCGCCTGTCTTGTGGGGTTGGGGTGTGCCAGCTCATCCCGGCCTCCCGCACACCTGCCCGGTTCAGCTGCCCAGGTCTTTGTGCCCCACCCTCCTGGGCCTTTCGCGGAGAGCTGGTTAGGCGTGGACAGCCGCGCAGAAATGCCACCGGGCAAAGGGCGTGCTGCGGCACTCGGGCTGAGTGGGGAGGCCCGGCGAGGCCTCCCGGAGCAGCACCGCTGCCCAGGATTCCCTGCAGCCCGATCCAGGCAGGCAGGCGGGCGGGGAAGCTCAGAGCCCGTTTCCGGTCCCGTGCCCCGCCTGCGAGGAGAAGGGGTGCGGGAGGGCAGCGGAGGGTCAGAGAGCCTGTTCTCCGAGGCCTCCAGCGCCCGGCACTGTCGCAAAGGACTACCACGGCCGTGGGAGTCGGAGCCAGGGACGCGCGCAGCCACCGGGACTCGCAGGTCGGGCCACACGCCGGGGCCGATGCCGCAGCCCCCGCGCCAGTGTCCACTCCGCCAGCGCGGGACTCGGTTGGTGTCGCGCCGCGAAGTCAAACGCCGCCTCCGCGCCCCGCCCACACGCCGCCCGCCGCGCCCACGTACCACCCGCCTTGCCCGGCCGTCGCCCCGCCCACACGCCGCCCGCCCCGCCCACGTACCACCCGCCCCGCCCACGTACCACCCGCCTTGCCCGGCCGTCGCCCCGCCCACACGCCGCCCGCCTCCCGCCCAGCCGTCGTCCCGCCCACACTACCCCTTACTGCCAGCCATCGCCCCGCCCACACACCGCCCGCTTCACGCCCCGCCCACCATCCCTGCCGTCGCCCCGCCCATGCAACGCCCACCTCACGCCCAGCCGTCGCCCCGCCTACACCGCCCATCTCACGCCTAGCCGTCGCCCCTTCCCACGAAACCCCATCCATCCATCACCCCACCCGCGCCCCGCCACACACCGCCCGCCCCACGCCCAACCGTCGTCCGGCCCACACGTCGCCACGCTCTGCTGTCCAGCCGCCCACACGCCGCTCCGCGCAGCCGTCGCCCCGCCCACACGCCGTCACGCCCAGCTG
>VSMD01089447.1:23788-35520 GCA_008750895.1 Mirza zaza
CCGTCGCCCCGCCCACACGCCGTCACGCCCAGCTGTCACCCCGCCCACACGCCGTCACGCGCAGCCGTCGCCCCGCCCACACGCCGTCACGCGCAGCCGTCGCCCCGCCCACACGCCGTCACGCTCAGCCATCGCCCCGCCCACACGCCGTCACGCCCAGCCGTCACCCCGCCCACACGCCGTCACGCCCAGCCGTCGCCCCGCCCACACGCCGTCACGCTCAGCCGTCGCCCCGCCCATACGCCGCTCCGTTCAGGCGTCGCCCCGCGCGGCCGTCGCCCCGCCTACGCGCCGTCTGGCCCTGCCGTAGTCCCGCAGTCAGGTTGCTCGCCGCTGGTCCCCTGCCCTGCTCCGTGTCGCCCGGCTGTCGCGCCGCGGCATGTGGGCTCCGGCCAGCGGGCTGTTGGGCCCCCGCGCGGGGCTCCGGGCGCTGCTGTTTGGCCGGGACGCCGCGCTCCTCCCGGGCCGCGCGCGGGCCCTGCACGGCTCCGCAGTCGCCTGCGGCAGCAAGAACTTGCTCAAGAAGTTTGCCTCCAAGTCCAAGTAACGCAGCGGGCGGGCCGCGTCCACGCGGGCGGGGGCGGGGGCGGGTCGCATTCACGCGGACGGTACCCGGGGTGTCGGTCCACGCGGGACGGTGTCGGGGTGGGTCCCGGCCCCGCCCCACGCCCAGGCCGCGGCGCGCGCGGCCTCCCGGGTGGGTGCCGACCACTCGCCGTAGCGTTTGCAGGGTCCCCACCCATCTTTCTGCTCACCAACGTGTGTGGGGTTAAAAAAACACAAAGTGATAGGTATAGTTACTTGGTTTCGGTCGCCGGAGCATTTTTCATGACAGTAGTTTCATCCAATAAAGAGGGAAGGAAGGAAAAATATGGGAATTTTCCTTCTGTGTTAATGCCAACTTTCTGTGTGGTCTTCACTGGAAAAGCAGAGCTCGTGGCGACAGTCATGGTGAAGCCGCTCCGGATTGCTCACTGGGGCCCTGGTTCCTGAGAGCTTCCCTCGCTCCATGTCGAGTCTTGTCCCAGATGGGCCCCCCTAGACCGTACAGTGTCACAAACTTTCCCTGTTTTTTGTTGTTGTTGTTGTTCCTGTTTTCGATGACCGTAACAGTTTTGAGGAGTGCTGGTCAGGTATTTTTAGGATGCCCCTCTGTTGGAATTTGCCTGATGTTTTTCTTATGATTAGACGTGGGCTGTGGAGTTTTGGGAAGAAGACCACAGAGGTAAAGTGCCCTTGCGTTATAGCGAGGGAACGCACCGTCAGCACGGCTTGTCACCGGGGATGCTGGCCATGGTCACTCGGCCGACGTGTTGGTCAGGTCTCTCTACTGTAGTGAAATGTGCCCCTTTCCACACTGTGCTCTTTGGGAGAAAGTCACTATTTGCTGTCCATATGAGGAGTGGGGAGTTACACTCATAAATCACTTGGCACTCTGCATGGGAGGTGTGTCTCTTCTCCGCCATTTATTAATTTATTCATATCAATATGGACTCGTGAGTTAAAATCCAATATTTATTTTTTGTTTTATTTATTTTATTTTTTTTTTGAGACAGAGTCTCGCTCTGTTGCTCGGGCTAGAGTGCCGTGGCGTCAGCCCTGCTCACAGCAACCTCAAACTCCTGGCTCAAGTGATCCTCCTGCCTCAGCCTCCTGGGTAGCTGGGACTACTCAGCCTCCTGGGATTACAGGCATGTACCACCATGCCTGGCTAATTTATTTATTTATATATATATATATATATTTTTATATATATATATTTATTTATTTTTTTAGTTGTCTGGCTAACTTCTTTCTACTTTTTTTAGTAGAGACGGGGTCTCGCACTTGCTCAGGCCGGTCTCGAACTTCTGAGTTCAAATAATCTACCCACCTCGGCCTCCCAGAGTGCTAGCCAATATTACTTTATTTTGCTTTAATTGTTCCAGGTGTGGTCATGGGGAGCTCTAGATTCTGTGTCCCTTTAACAGGTCCCATCATTATAGTGCTTCACTGTGTTTTCCGGCATATATGTGTGTATCTAGCACTTTTTTACTTCGTGGCACTGCAAGACACTCCAAGTGCATCTTGTATATTCCTGCAGAAGCTGATTCCTGCAGAATCAGGCTTTCTCCAAGGAGCCACGGTTCCTTTTATTGGAGAGTGTTGTTAGAAACCACAATATGGGTGCTGGATGTGTTTGCTGCTGCTGGCCTGTCTTTTGGGCCTTCTCATCTGACAAAGCAAAAGATACATGTGTTTATACCAACGTTTAAATATACACTCACCTATAAACACTTCCGTGTGCAGCCATGTGCCTCCAGCTCTAACGCACACCCATGAATCATCCTACCTTCCCCTTGCCTGGCTGGAGCTCCCACTCCTGCCAGCCGCTGTCCATCGTGTGCTCACGGGGTTGGCAGTCTCAGTGTGTGTACAGCAGCATCAGGATCATTTGCTTCTGCTCCGTGGGAAGCTACTTCATCAACCAGACTGTAGTGTTTATGTACAGGGCAGTAGGTATATTTTGAAGATCCTCTTTCTCTCCCCTTGGGACTAGAAGTGGACTTGGGTACCCCATATTTTACTTGGGGTAAAAATATGAGCTGGAATTAACACCATGTTCAGTCCCTCCCCCTCAGCCCATGGTGTTGTCAGTTAAATGTCAAAGTTTTCTGGAGCCCCAGAAACAGAACTGTGTCCAAGTTTAGCCCTTTACAAACAGTTGTGTCATCATAAGCTGTTGAGTGAACATATACAACTTTTTCTTTTTTAACTTGCCATCACTGTCCAACATAATTTTTATTTCTTCCTCATAGAAAAAAGTTTTGGTATGAAGGTCCATCCTTGGGGTCTCACTTGGTAAGTACAGCGTAGCAGCTGTGAGCCACTTTCTGATTTCGATAGGAGTGCAGTTCCAACGGTGGGCAGGACTCTTGCTTGACAGCCTTTTAGTTTCTGTTTTAACAGCGTCTGTGTGGATGGGACTGGATACCATTGGTAACGTGGAATTTTGACCTTTTCAGAAAAAATGTTCTGACACTAATGTTTTCTAGAAAGTCATATCTATTATCAAATTCTAATGTGGCAATGTCCATTTAGTTTAGTGTGCGTGTAAACTGTAAAAGTTTATACAATAAATGGCCACCATTAGAAAAAATAAATACGTCATGTGCATTAACAGCTATTGACTTGAACCTTTAACAGAGTGAATTTTATGGTGTGTATTATATCTCAGTGCAAATTTTTTTTTTTTTTAAATACATACTGGTATACAGGTGAAATCTAGGAGGATCTGGATCAGTAAACCAAACTTTATCTTCACGAAAGCTGAGGTGGCTGAGAGGAGTCTGTGTTGTGTCTGGTGGTCCGCTGAGCCCTTCCCCCTTGGTGTGGGTCAGCAAGGTCTAGTGCACAGTTGTGATGTTGGCCTCTTGTGCTTTTTTCCCTGGTGGAGACTCACAAGCCATCCAAGTTGGACTTGCTGGTGCAGAGTACTTCGAAGAAAACCAGGAAGGAAGACCACGTGCGCCTAAGAGCCCTGAATGGCCTCCTTTATAAAGCGCTGTCTGATCTGCTGTGCACTCCTGAAGTGAGTCAGGAGGTCTGCGACCTGAACCTGGAGCTCTCCAAGGTACCCCGTGGGGCCGAAGAGCAGAACTTGGGCTGAGGATAGCAGGCCTGGCATTTAGTTCACGTGGCCCAGTCTTGCCTGACAGTTAAAATAAGGCACCTTTTCTCACAGAAAGTCTTAGTTGTGGGTTGCAGAAGCCATCATTGGTCTGGTCGTTTGAACACTACAGACAGATGGCCCGGTCTGTCGTGCAGAGCAGAGGTTTCACTGCTCACAGACAGCACCTGGTAGAAGGTCTAGGGATATGTGTGCCCCTTTACCTCAGTACTTGGATGAAGGAGATGCTTCCTCTAGCCCACTCGGTGAGGTCAGCCAGGGGAAATCAGGAGGAGAAGCGGCAGTAGGGCTGTTTCACTGAGGGCAAGTGGCTGTGAAGCCTGTGCTGCAGGCTTGGGCTGGTCACCCAGGTGGCTGGTGGGACCTGGAGAAGGGGCAGGCAAGACGTGGGTCCAGGGTGTGCCCCTGGGACACTGGCTTTGGGGCGGGAGAGGTGTAGGAGCTGTTGTTTTCCTGAATGTTGTTTGTCTTGAAAGCCCACATAAACTAAAAAGTGATTTGCGGGTGGGTCTCAGGTCTCCCTGACTTCAGACTTCTCAGCCTGCCGCGTGTACTGGAAGACAACTCTCTCTGCGGAGCAGAACGCCCATGCACAGGCCGTCCTGCAGAGAAGCGCTGCGTACATGAGGTGAAGGCATTTGCTTTCTAAATGTGCTTGCTCTTTGCTTGCACCTAAAATTCCCCAGCTATTTCCCTTGCAGGCGGTTTTCCTAATTTCTCATTAAGTGTTTCTGCTTTTAAGGAAAGTTTTAGAAGTACTTTCTAGAATTTCAGAGTATAATTTGCATTTTCATACAAGCCATAGTCTGGGTCAGCATTTCTCTGTGGTCTAGGAGCCCTAGGGATCTGGAGATCCTTTTAGGGGTGTGGGGGTGAGCAGTTCCTTCACCTTCTCACTGTGTGTGCACTGAGTGCACAAGCCATGGTGGGAGCTGCTGGTGCCTTGTTGCCAGCGGGAGCCTCAGGGCCACATGTCACATGCTCACGGTGAAGGATTTGCCACTTAAGAATATCTTTGCTGAATAAGCAAAAATTACTCATTTTATTGACTCTTGACCGTGAGTACATGTCGTTTTAATATTCTGTGTAATGGGAAGTACACACAGATCACCTGCTGTCTGCTGATGGACGATAGTTGTGGCAGGGAAAAACACCGAACAGAAAAGAATGAGTGAGGCTGGGCACAATGTCTCACACCTATAATCCCAGCACTCTGGGAGGCTGAGGCGGGAGGATCACTTGAGGTCAGGAGTTTGAGACAAGCCTGAGCAAGAGCAAGACCCCGTCTCTACCAAAAATAGGAAAAATTAGCCTCTACCAAAAAAAAAAAAAAAAATCAGCTGGGCATGGTGGTGTATGCCTACAGTCCCAGCTACTCAGGAAGTGGAGACAGAAGAATTGCTTGACCAGGAGTTTGAGGTTGTTGTGAGCTATGATGATACCACTGCACTCTACCTAGGGTGACAGAGTGAGACTGTCTAAAGAAAAAAAAAAACAGTGAACAGGTTTGAGTGTTTGGCAGACATTCTCTCAAAAACAAGTGTGTGAACCTGCCACTTGAGGGCAATCAACCGATCATATCTGTTGCCAGTAATAAAATTTAGGCTTTCAAGTGAAAATCAGAATTTTGGAAAACTTATATTCACTACTGTGAGCTTGACAGCTCTGGGTACTTGAAGACTCTTCTGATGAGCTTGGCAGTGCCGTTAACAAATGCAGTGTTGTATAATAAACCTGGTAACCATGTCAACGTGTGGAAAATCTGCATAACTTGGTGAGCCATTGCTTTCCAAGTGACCAGTGTGTGAGAGGACAAAACCATGCGTGGGGAGACCTGTTCAAAGTGCCAGCTAGGTCGGTGGGTTTCAGTGTGGCAGAGCGTGACGTGTTGGTGTGGTTTCACATTCCACGCTGTGACTAACCTTTAACAAAGGACCAGTGTTTAGCTGTCGCGTGGCATCGAGGAAGATCCACACTTTCCTAAGGGCCACTAAACGCTCTCTTTTCCCAATTACTTGTATCTCTGTGAAGCCAGGTTTTCTTACGTTTCCCCCGAGTAAGGACAGAACACAGAAGCAGTGTTGAGATCCCGCTGCCTTCCGTTAGGCTGGGCCTTGGGGAATGTGCGAGCAGGTAAACAACGCCGTGATTCTTGCTACTTTTTGATGGGATGTATGGTTATTTTTCATTTAAAATGTCTGTGTGAGCGTTTAGTGGGTTTAGTAGTATTTTAAGTGACTTTGAAAACATGAGTTTTAGATTTCTCAGTTTAATTTCTAGTACAGTAAATGCTGATAAAGCCCACACAAACAAAAAGTTCTTTTGGATGCTCAGTAAGTTTTTTTTTGGATGCTCGATAATTTTTAAGAATGTAAAGTCTTCCTGATACCAAAGGTTTTGAGAATTGCTGAGCCGGCACTAATAAAGAAGTTGAGAAGTTCAGTTTTCTCTTCGGTTTTAAAAAATTCGGCAGTCCAGCTCGCCAGCCACCACCTGAGAGCTGGAATTCCTCCTTTGTGCTATGCCTCTCACTTTTCCCCTCCTGCCCCTCCCCTCTCGTCATGCCCCTTCTCAGGGGAGGGGCAGAGGCTAAGAGGCCAGTGGCACGTGGAGTCTGCCCTGGCGCATCCACATGGTCGTCACTGATGTCCCTACAGCAGTCCCCAAGAGTCTCTCCAATCGCGTATCACAGATGACCAATTTTACCTTTTAATATTAAATATTTAACAAACACAAGAAAATGAGAGATTTTCAACAAATGTTGAAATAGCATTGTTTTCTGATTTTTTTTAGGTAATTAGAAAATTCAGTTTCGCTGACTGTTCCTCTTTCCAGCTCTTGTGGTCACCCAGGGCCTAGCGTCAGGTTTCTTCATAGCTGCCTACCAAGGGCTGCGGTCACGGTTTCACTGGACGCATGCTGCACCTGGACTGACCACCTCTCTTTGTGTCGCATGACGTAATGCAAAGGTCTGGGGACTAGACACGGTCGTACCTAGTCTGGGTACTTGAGGTTTGTGTCGTGCCAGTGACTGTCCACCAGGCGGAGGCCGGGCTGGCAGTCACAGGCCCCAGAGCCCAAGGCCTTGGGGATGTGCAGGGACACCGCAGGTTCAGGCCAGTCATTTATAAGGGTCTCAAAGCTGCATTGAGAGAATTAGAAACTACTGCAGTTGTGATGCGCTTTGCACCCCTTTGTGTTGTGGAGCTGGCTGAAGATGGCTCTCTGGAGTGGAGTTTTCATCTTCGGGTTCTCCGATAGACACTCCTGTCTCCTGCTGCGTCTCCCTGTGTCCCCTGCTCTGCACCATCAGGCCGCTTGGCCGGCGCGTGGTGCGGCTGCGAGAACCCTCTCTCCCCCCAGGCACCTTCTGATGACCCAGCAGACACTGAGGAACATGCCCCCGATAGTGTTTGTTCAAGACAAGGCGATCGCAGCACTAGCTGAGGTGAGGTTTTTGAATAATTAACTTTTTATCATGTAAACTTTTATATGAGTACAAATTTAAATTTGTGCTCATATAAACTACCAGTTGTTGAGTATTTATTTATTTTTTTGAGACAGAGTCTCGCTTTGTTGCCCAGGCTAGAGTGAGTGCCATGGCGTCAGCCTAGCTCACAGCAACCTCATACTACTGGGCTCAAGCAATCCTGCTGCCTCAGCCTCCCGAGTAGCTGGGAGTACAGGCATGTGCCACCATGCCCGGCTAATTTTTTCTATATATATGTTAGTTGGTCAATTAATTTCTTTGTATTTATAGTGGAGACGGGGTCTTGCTCTTGCTCAGGCTGGTCTTGAACTCCTGACCTTGAGCAATCTGCCCGCCTCGGCCTCCCAGAGAGCTAGGATTATAGGCGTGAGCCACCACGCCCAGCCGAGTATTTAATTTTTAAATACGGAGAAGATAATGCACAGGTTCTCTATTCCCAGCCCCTAGAGGTGACTGCTTCTTCTGGCTTTACCTTTTTATGCTTATCACTATAACTGACAAGGAAACAAAATCTCTGTTCCTCGATTCACAAACTGGAGGCAGCCAGCACTGCCCTCCTGTGCTTGCCCCCACCTCGCACCTCCTTCCTCTCGACTGACCAGGCCACCGTTGAGGCTCATAAGTTTATATCTGTCTTGTGATTATAAGTGTTTCTATCGTGATGATCCTTGCTTAGAGATGGGTTAATTATAAAGGTTAAAAACCTGTACACAGACACACATATATATCTTTATCTGGGTAGTGATTACCAGGTAGTAAGGTTGTTATATCTTAGAAATGTTTACCAAAAATCAGCAAATAGCATTTATAATATTATAATTATCTAACTATTGTTCACTGTAGGACTGGTTAGTATTTGGATCCACAGAAGGAAAATATCTCATTTGACATTTTGTCTTTTGTTACTCGTTGTATAGGTGGCACTAAAAGCATTAGACAGGTAATAACCTTGACAGATCCAGGATTTCCCTAGCTAGAAAAAGAGACAGGAGTGAAGTGACAGTCCCCAGTGTAAAGAATCTAAGGCAGTGGGTGTAGCAGTGTGCCTCGAGGACAGCAGGAGGCCTTTGCCCGCACCCTCCTGGGCTCTCCCTCGGAGGTCCCACCCACTACCTCCCCTGCCCTGGGGAGGGCCCCGCCCGGCTCTGCGGGCTCCTGCCCAAGCATGGTCACCCGACGGGGAGGCAGGTGCTGTCCTGAAGCAGGCGGCTGCCTGGCAGGATCAGAACATGCGTGGCACAGGCTGCTCAGGGCATCCCTGGAGGCTGTTGAAACAAGGAGGTTAAGGCTTGGGCAGGACTGTCTGGTGAGGTCTGGGTTGCCACCCCAGTGTAGATATGTCACCTGTGCCCGGCAGAGTTGCAGTTTTCATTGTTCAGGTCCCTCAGCCACTGCAGAGCCAGACTCCTGACTTTGTGAATTCCCAACACGTTTTACCTTGTCTTGTTGGGAGGCTTTTTCCCCTTCAAACATATAAGTCCTATGGCAAAATGGAAGCATTTTACAAAACTACATTAGAAACCAGTAAATGTGGCTGGCCTCGGTGGCCCACGTCTGTAATCCTAGCTCTCTGGGAGGCTGAGGCAGGAGGATTGCTCAAGGTCAGGAGTTCGAAACCAGCCTGAGCAAGAGTGAGACCCCCATCTCTACTAAAAAAGATAGAAAGAAATTAATTGGCCAACTAAAAATATAGGAAAAAAATTAGCCGGCATGATGGCGCATCCTGTAGTTCTAGCTACTTGGGAGGCTGAGGCAGGATGATCGCTTGATCATCCTGAGGAGTGAGGTTTGAGGTTGCTGTGAGCTAGGCTGATGCCATGGCACTCTAGCCCGGGCAACAGAGTGAGACTCTGTCTCAAAAAAAAAAAGAAACCAGTAAATGTTATTTAATTCAACTAATGTTTAATTAGTGTTTTCATAAATTTGACTGACATTTACAAGTTTTATTTTTTATTTATTTATCTTTTTGCTTGAGTCTTGCCCTGTAGCCCAGGTTGGAGTTATAGTGGTGTCATCACAGCTCACTGCAGCCTCGAACTCCTAGGCTCAAGTGACCCTCCCACCTCCACCTCCCAAAGTGCAGGAACTATAGGTGTGAGTCACCGTGTCCAGCCAGAGACTAACATTTACAAGTTCTTAATGTAGTTTTATAGCTAAAAAAGCCTCACTTTGTTATCAGGGAAAATGCAACATGTTAAAATAACAACACGGTGTTTGAAAGCAGAGGCTGTCGAACAGGTCCTAGTATTTGGGGAGAGTCAATCGAAGGAATGTCGTGCAGTGCAGTGAGAAGATCTGTCATTCAGCCAGCACAGGAAGGAGGCGTGCCGGAGCCATGTGGAGCTGGCTCTACAGCACGCGTCCAGAGGCAGGGCTCGCTGCTTACCCTGTGTGTGTTCCTTTCCAGATCGATCGATTACTGGCAGTAGCTGACTTTGGACCCCCAGATGAAGAACACGTCGTACCAGATGATTTCAGGTGATACATGTGGACGTAACTTTCAGTTCCCTGGTGTAAATTCCAGGTGTGGAGTTGCTGTCTTCTGTGGCAGCTGCGCAGCCTGTGCTGACCTCTGGCACTTGCCCTGAGGCCCAGCGTCCACCTGCAGCAGGTCCATTTTGGGCCTGGCCACGTTTACACAGTGAAGGCCTCAGTGGTCATCCAGGACCCTTCCTGTCAGGAAAGGGGTCCCTTGTGAGTCTCTCGTCCTCTCCATTCGCTCAGCACGGTTTTGTGTGCCTGCTAGCGCTGGTCTAGCACTGGCCCTGTCTAGCACTGGGGACGTGCCTGTGAACAACGAGCAGTCCCCATCTCTGGAGCCTGCGGTTTGCTGGGGACCGACGGGAAGCTGTAGATGTCACAGAAGAGTCAGTGTGTGAGGAGGGGTGTGCTGGAAGCTGGGGCTGGGAGAACTGGGGGGTGGCCTGCGGAGGTGACAGAGCCTGGGGGAGGCAGGGGTGTTTGGGGGGCCTGTCCCAGCCCCACGACACAGGCACGGTCCTGCATGTGGTCCTCAGCAGCATCAGCATCCCCTGGACACTGCTCCCAACTCTGGTTCAGCCGCCTGCCAGGTGCTTCTGACGCTTCATCGTGAGAACCACTGAGCCAGACAGCCCCACTGACAGCCAGCCTGGCACATCCGGGGTCCTTGGGGTGCAGTGGGGGGAGGTGGGGCAGGGAGCTGAGCCCTTCTGGAGCAGAGCGTGGGAGGGTCCAGGGGCGTGGAGGCACCTCGTGTGAATGTTGCTGTCCTCGCACCTGAGCAAGGCCTGATAGGCTCCACCCATAACTCTGGCCTGGTGCCCTGGCCACTTTACTGAAAAACAGTTGAAGATGCATTTAATGGCGACACAGGTTGCCATGTCGGGACCGTGCTGGCCAGTGGGCTCTGATGCTGGGGAAGGCCATAGCCCAGCCCACCCTCCCTCCTGTCTCTGTCTCCTTCGAACTGATGTCCAGGGACTTCACGAGCAAGATGAGGGAGCGCCCGTGCTGGCTTTTGGGTGAGGGTGCTGGGTCTGTGGCTTGGCTTGTGCTTCGTGTGAAGGCTCCTCTTCTCCCCTTCCAGGGACCCTGACGCCCCACCACTGTGTGACACTGAAGGACCGGCCACACACTCAAGTCTGTGTGGGATCGATCACCAGGCGCTCAACAGGCAGATCATGGAGTACAAGAGGAGGAGAGAGGGCAGGCTCGGGGCTGCAGCTGGGTCAGGGCCAGCGGCCAAGCTGGCAAAGCCCATGGTAAAAGGAAAGAAGAAGGCCAGGCCCCGTGCGGAACAGGACAGCTCCCTCAGGAGTTACCTGGCAGGCGAGGACGACCAGGACGACGCCCCAGGCCCTGAGAGCCATCCCCAGGACTCAGAGGAGGAGTGGGAGGCAGACAGAGGAGGCAGTGGCATAGATCACGGGCGCTATGCCGGCGGGTAGGCGGGCGTCAGCTCTGCCGGCCATGGCTGTGGGGCATGTACCCAGCCTGAGCACAGCAGAGAGCCCATTGGCATGAGGTGCAGCCTGTGACTTCAGTCGGTTGGTGGCTTCGTCTGCTCTTCTGACACGTTGATGGTTTAGCTCTTCCATGTATCTAAACGTGATTTCCTACAGAAAGTCGCTGTGGTTTTTCCTCCAACACTCTGTGTGTAGTCAAAAAAGTAAACAGCAAGTTCACAAATTCTCACAAAAGTGAAAATAGTAAAATAGTGTCTCAGTGATGGTGGCACAGGTGCCTCCACCTGCAGGACGTGCTGAGAGCTGGTGGGTGGCAGTGAGTTCTGGGCCCATGGGCCAGCGCAGCAGTGAGAGCTGAGAGCTGGTGGGTGGCAGTGAGTTCTGGGCCCATGGGCCAGCGCAGCAGTGAGAGCTGAGAGCTGGTGGGTGGCAGTGAGTTCTGGGCCCATGGGCCAGCGAAGCAGTGAGAGCTGAGAGCTGGTGGGTGGCAGTGAGTTCTGGGCCCATGGGCCAGCGCAGCAGTGAGAGCTGAGAGCTGGTGGGTGGCAGTGAGTTCTGGGCCCATGGGCGAGTGCAGCAGTGAGAGCTGAGAGCTGGTGGGTGGCAGTGAGTTCTGGGCCCATGG
>VSMD01089454.1:0-13462 GCA_008750895.1 Mirza zaza
TGGGGTAGCACTTACCATAGCGTATGGCAGTTTCTTTCTTTACCTGCCTGTATACACTGTGAGCGTCTCATGTGCAGGGTGCTTCACCTGTGTGCGGGTTCCAGCACCTGGCACGCTGTCTGGCCTGGAGTAAGCACACACTCAGTAAATGTTTGGTGAAAGGATAAACGAGTCTCATTGGTAAATAGGGATCCTGGCAGACACCCGTGGGGCCCTGGCCACCCCCCTTGGCATTCACCTCACGACTTAGGATGCTTGCTAAAAACACCTGTATCTCTGGGCTCTTCCTGGCTGAGGGAGAACACCGGCTGTACAGGCAAGGAAAGCTGGAAGCCATAGAGTTGAGTACCCTGATGCTGCCCTCAGTCAAGTGTGTTTGGGGAGTTGGTGGATAAGACCCCAACTTCTCCAGGCTCTGGTTGGGATAACTGAGGCCTCTATACTGTTTCCCATAGTTTCCAGGGGGATTTGAGCTCCAGTTTCCCAGGGGATACTGGCTGATTTCCCATCCTGAATTGGTGTTCTTCCCTCTCTATCTCACTTCCCCACTGCCAGCCTGTGCTTTCTAGGATAACCTCCCAAATAAAACACCTGCATTTAACTCCTGGCCTTGGGGCTTGCTTCTAGGGAAGCCAAATCCTGCCTACCTTGAAGGATTGTTGTGATAAGCAAATGAAAACACTTAGAAAAAGCTTTTTTTTTTGGTCATTCGAGTTAAAAAAAAGCCTTGAGGTCTCAAAATGTAAGTAGTGTTACTCTGGGAATGAGTTGTATCTCAAGAGGAGTGTGGTAGGTTGAATAAAGACAACCAAAGCTATCCAGGTCCTAATCCCCGAGCCTGTGAATGTTACTTTATATGGCAAAAGGGACTTTGCAAATGTGATTAAGGTAAGGGCCATGAGATGGTGAGATTATCCCAGCAGGCCCTAAATATAATCACTAGAGTTGTTGTAAGAGGGAGGCAGAGAGAGAGATTTAGCACAGAAGGCAGCAATGTGACTACTGAAGCAGGATGCTACACTGCTGGCTTTGGAGATGGAGGAAGAGGCCAGGAGCCCCAGGAGCCAAGGAGTACAAGGAATGCAACTTTAGAGGCTAGAAACAGCAAGAAAACGAATTCTCTCCCAAGAGCACTGCCCTGCCAACAGCTAGATTTTGGCCCAGTGCACTTGATTTTGGACTTCTGATCTCTGAAACTGTTAAGAGAATAAATGTGTATTGTCTTAGGCCACCAAGTATATGGTAATTTACTGTATACCATATTGAGCATAATGTTTTCGGGCACAGTTGGTTAGAGTAGCCACAGGAAACTAACACAAGGAGGGTTCTTTGTGTCACTCCCAACCCACTCCAGCAGGAGGTGGTGTGGGGTGACGGGGCAGCAGTAATTCCCACTGGTCTCTGGAGAACCCTGCTGTTCTCCAGTGAAGTAACACCAATTTGTGCTGTCTTCACCCCCTTGGAGGCCAGTCCCTAAGTACAGACTCATAAGGAATTTCCATTGTGTTTCAAGGACAACAGAAAGAAGCGGCAGGCTTTTTATGAGCTAATAGAAGTAAATCAACAAGCACTAAAATGAAATCATAAATATGCATTGAGAAAGCTGAGTCGAGGAACCCCGAAGGCTAGCCCCAGTTCCCTGCTGGTATTAAAATTAACTTTAATGATCAACCGTTTTCCTTCTTGTGTCAGAACTCATATCCCAAAACCAGCAATAGGATTTTTATTGTTGTTGTGGACTGTGTGTTTTCATTTCCTTTGCAGCTCAAACCATGAAGAGCTCCTATGAAATGTACTTGTGTGACTAGCCCCTTGCTCCCTCTGGGATTCACAAAACGCTGGGAAGTTCCACTTCATCCTTCTTATTCAATGTCCAAAGGTGTACATTTTCAAGACTTAATGTTTTTGATATAATCAGGGAAATTTGAATATGGATTGATACTAGAGAATTGTTAATTTTGTTGTGTATGATAGGCATATGGCTCTGTAAGAAAATATCCATGTTTTTTAGAACTTCACACAGAGCTACGCAAGAATGAAATGACATAATAGAAAGGAGGAAGGGAGATGAGAAAGAGAAAGGAAGAAAGAAAGAAGAAAAGAGAGAAGGAAAGAAGAGAAATAAGGGACAAATGAACCAAGTACGGCAAAAATCTTGATAGTTATTAAATTTAGGTGATAAGTATATGGGTGTTCATTATATTATTGTAGGTGAAAATATAGAATTTGCTGGAAAATTTTAATGGCTAAAAATAATCTTAAAAAAAATTTTTTTCATTAAAAAAATTTTTTTTTCAAGGTAGCTGTAGAAAAATAATTGTGAGCATGGGCTCTGGAGTTGCCTGGGTTCCAATCTGGGATTCTGCACTTTCTAGCTGTGTGATCTTGGGCAAGTTACTCAACCTCTCTGTCCTCAGTTACCTTATGGATAAAGTGAATAGAATAATAGTGCCAACCTCAAAGGATCTCATTGAGAAGAATCAGTAAGATAATACTCTTTAAGCACTAGAAATAGTGTCTGGCACAAAGCACTATGAGTGTTTATTATTATTGTATAATATTATATAGTACACTATTATATTATTTAGTATTGTCTATTACACTAGTACAGTGGTCCTCAACTGGTGGCACTTTTGATTCCCCCCTCCCCAGGAGACATTTGGAAATATCTAGAGACATTTTAGATTGTCACAACTTGGGGGTGCTACTGTCATCTAGTAGGTTGAGGCCATGGATATTGCTTATGCTACATAGAACAGCCCCCACAACAAAGAATTATCTGGACCAAAATGTCAATAGTGCTGAGGGTGAAAACTCTGCACTAATATTACTAGGACATTGAAAAAATATTAGAAAATACAGATAAACATAATAAAGAATAACCATTATCCATAATTTCACCATGTAGAAATAATCACTATGCAAAACTGAAATTTTACAAAAAGAAAATATCTTCATCAAAATTAAGGTGCATAATTTTTAAAAAGCCCCTTTATCTCACTTCTTCCAGTGGCAGTGAGTGACCTGTCCTCATTTCTTCAAAACCATCAGAATGTAGGGAAAGTGTTTCAACTTTTTCAGACTCCTGGGAAATGTATCATTTTGTATTCAAGTAGGCTATTAGTTTCTCTTGGAATGAAGCCGAATGAAACACAAGGACATTATTTGAAATCATTAACAATCTACCTCAGAAATCTTACTGGGAGCCTAGCCTGACACCACTTTTCAGGGGAAACATTTGGCAGATTATATTGAAAGCCTTTTAAAACTTCATATTCTTTGACTTGGTAATTCTACTTCTAAGAATTTATGCTAAAGAAATAATCAGATAAATGGGCAAAAATGTTTGTACACTGTTCACTGCTGTGTTTTTCATTGTGAAAAATTGGAAGCACCTAAATGGGAAACAACTGACAAACGGGGATTGGTTGATGACATTCTAGTATATCTATGCAATAAAATACCATGTGATCATTTAAAAAGACAATATTTACCTATGTAATGGTTACTTATGAATACATTCAGAATGCATCCAGTGAAAAATATCCACAGAAAGGTCTGGGAGAGCTAATGTGTTAACACCGTGGGTGAATGGCAGCAGGCATGACGTTTAGGGATGGAACTCACTGGGAGAAGGGTAAGAAGAGGCCCCCCCCCCATCTCTCGCCCTCCTATGGAAAAGTGTGCTTGGGCCAAAGCACAGCTGGATGCACTTGGGGATCATGCTCTAGCAGAAGGACCTCACCTCCTGTTGCTTTCCTTTTTAATGGGCCAACAGAAGTGGCCTTGTCACCAGGTAACAAATATTTTGCATTCAGGTGCTAAGCAAGAGCTGTGCTTAGGTGCAGCTCTTCAGGGAGCTTTGTGAAGCACCTGGAGGCTTTGGCACCCCTGGTCCTAGGGGCAGTTGGTTTGGGCACAGGCACTCCTGCTGCAGGGAGCTTAGTCAAGGGTCTCAGCTAGCTCATTACCAGCAGCCCAGAAAGAGTCTTGAGGGTCAGTCTGCCTGCCTTTCCCGCTCTCTTATTGAAGCAGCTGGCGTTATCCAGTCTTCAAGTGAGGGCTTGTACCAGATGATCTCTAAGGACGCTTTGAACTCTAAGTATTTTTAGTATTTTAGTCACTGTCAAAGGCAATTTCTGTGGTCACAAATGACTTGTAAATTTTCCTGGCTGTAGTAGTGAGGCTCGCTTGCTATAATATTATCACACCACTAGGGAGGTGCATCTCGGTATTAGATAACACTTTCCTGTTCTTCCTCCTCCCCTTTTTATTCCTAGGTTTTCTCTCTGCCTCTCAGAAGGTTTATGTGGCTTAATTAACTCAGATCAAGTCAAGCGCTTTCGAGTGTTGAAGAGTACAGTCGGTGTCTTGCTATGAGTAATAGCTCATAGAAAACTGAAATCACTCAGCATTATTAGCAGAAGATACCAATCTTGCTGATGTGTAACTTGAAGCCTATTAGTTCTAATGTGCAACATCTGCTTCTCGAAGTAAATTGTGGCCCAAGGGAATTCACCTGAATTTCCCGAGTCCCTTGCATAAAGATTTGAGGATGCGCTTAAGTCTGAGTTAGGGAATTGAGGGAAATAAAATTTCTTATAGGCATAAAATGAATTGTTTTTGGAGGAGTCCTACTCTGGTTGTGGGGAATTTTTTTAGGCGGTGGGGGGGGAGGAGGGGGGATTTCTGTGAGCCCTGGGGGTAATAGCCTTCTCCAGTTTCTCTTCTCAGGAGCATAACTGATGGCAGGTGGTGGGGGAAGTCACTCAGACCCTGAGGGTGGGGCAGTTTAACCTTTCCTGGCTCTAACTCTCAGAAGCACGCCCAGGCGCTGGGGAACACCAGGAAAAAGGACTTGAGCCCACTTGCAAAAATTTCAAACGTTGGAAAGCTGCGTACATTTCTTATTTTCCAGTTCAATATTCCCAGCCAAGATACACTAACAACGGAAGAGGAAAAGGAAGAAATAGGTAGGTCTGTGCACATTGTTTATTTGTACCCAGACTTGTTCCAAAGAGGCTTGTTTCTCATAAAGTCCTCCCTATGCGTGGAACCGCGGACGGAGGGTGACAAGCGGGGCTGGGACCTGGGAAGCAAGTTCGTTTTCTTTTCCTCCATCCGCACTGGTGGGGGGAGCTCTGTGCGCCTTCCCTCGCTCCCGCCCATCACTCGGAAGGGAACATCCGGCCCAAGTCCACGTAAACATTCACAAGCTTCGGAGATGACGCTAGAAGTATTTTTCCCAGTGTAAGTGGGTCCAGGGACGGATTCTCGAGGTTTTCAAGACCCGTCCACACCGGGGGTGAGGCTCTAGGCGCAGCCTCCTGGCGGGGCTGCTCCAGCTTCCGGATCCACACTCTTCCCTGCGCTCGTCACTCCTGTGTGTTCACATCCACGGAAAAGATTTCGGAGTTTTACTTTCAGCGGTGGGTACTGTGGAAAAAAAAAAAAAGAAAGAAAAGTGGAGTGTGTCTTCTCAGTGTGGAGCCCTTGTCTCCCGTCCGCTGGGTTCTGAGAAGCCCCCTTCCCCACCCTCCCCTCCTCCCCGAGTAAGGAGGGGCCAGGCAACAGCTTCAGCTGCTGCTCTGCTTTTCGGGAGCTCTGTGGTCTTGGCCGGGTTATAGAACCTCAGATCTTCTGTGTTGTCATCTGAAAAATGGGGATACTATCTAATTCCCAGGTGTGGTGATGGAAATGGTGACTGTATGTGAAGCCCTTAGGAGTGTGCTGGCCCACGCGGGCCTGTGTGGGCATCTGCTGGGACCTGCGTGGGCGCCTCACCCTGGCGGTGGTGATAGCTGTAGTTTGTTCAGTGCTTCCACGGTGTCCGGCTCTGTGCTGAGCACTTCACATCTACTATTTCATTTACTCCTGGCAGCAAGCCCATGGGGTGGCACTATTCAGCCCCCATTTTAGAAAGGAGGAAAGTGGGGCGTGGAGAGGCTGAGAAACATGTACAAGGTCACACAGTGAGTAAGGTGGGCACCACAGTCCAAGCTCTTAATTTATTAGGCGTAGGCTGCCTTCCCTCCTCCTCTGTCACGTCTGATAGGTCTTACAGTCACCTTCCTCCAATTATGATTTCAAATCAGAGGAGATGGAGCATTTGTAGATGACCTGCAGAAAAAGTCTACCCTGCCAAGTTCTCAGTATCTTGTGATTCCGAATAGAGAGGCTGCAAGACACCTCCATTCATCACTCTTTGTCCCCTTTCCTTTCTGACTGACAGTTCCCATTTGAGCATCGAGTGGAGGGCTTGGCAATACTATTCACCTCCGAGAACTAATTCAAGTGGTTCTGATTTAATTTTTATCACAGTCTATTTTGAAAAGCCTGAGATACCTTGTGCTCCAGAAATTAACTTCTGGTAGCCACGCTAAAAAGAACTGGAATGATAAAGTGAGGCCAATCGGGAGAAGTGCGGTTACTGGACTCCCTCATGGGTGTTCGTGCTCGTGTGGATTCTTGTTTATAATGATTCTAAAAGCAATAAGTTTAATATAGAAAATTTGGAAAGGATAGAAAAATATAAAAAGAAAATTTCCTTCGATAATAGTGCTCTTACTACTCTGAGAAAGTCACTGCAGCATAGAGATTTGCTTCTAGCTCTTTCCAACAGTTCTAATAAATAGTCGAGATCTTTGTAATATATGCATTTATAGTCCTGTTTTTTATTGACACATAATGAAAACATTCAATTGTAAATTATTTGCAAACATACAAATGTAAAAGCCTGTATAATACTGCGTCAAGTGGAATTGACATTTAAAATCTTTTTATTTACTTACTAATATTTTTAGAGACAGGGTCTCACTGTCACCCAGCTGGAGTACAGGGGCCCACTGTACTCATAGCTCACTGTAGCCTTGAACTCCTGGGCTGAAGTGATCCTCCTACCTCAGCTTCCCAAGTAGCTAGGAGTACAGGTGGCCGCCACTGCACATGGCTAATTTTCTGTTTTTTTGTAAAGACAGGGTCTCTCTATGTTGCCCAGGCTGGTCTCAAACTCTTGGCCTCAATGATTTTTCCGCCTTGGCTTCCCAAAATGCTGGGATTACAGGTGTGAGCTACTGCAACCTAGCCAGAATTGACATTTTAAAGAAGGATAAAGTACACCCTATGTTAACTACCAGTCAGTGTAGAAATAGAACATTGCCAATATTTTAGAAGCTCCCTTGTGCTCCTACCTGAGTGCGTCACCCTTTCTTCTTGAAAGGTAACCACTACTTTTGAGAAAATTACTCTCTTACTTCACTAGCTGTAGTGGACCATTACGTTGGTAGCCCCAGGATGAACTATGGCTTCCTCTATTTTGCCCTTGTGTAGCCCCCTCCTGCAGTGATTTCAGAGTTTGTCCATATGACTTGCTTTGGCCAATAGGATTTTAACAAGTATGGTGCAAAGAGAGATTTAGTAAGTGCTTGCTCATTAGGATAGGTTCCCTTGAAATAATCCTTCTTGGACCCCTGAGACCACCATGCTGTGAGGAAGCTCAAGCTAGCCACGTGGAGAGGCCACACATGGAGGAGATTTGAGGAACTCAGCTGACAGCCAGGACTAAGGCCCCATACCTATGGCTTCAGTCAGTCCCCAAACATTTTAGCCCACTCAGCTGAGGCTCTAGACATTGTGGAGTTAAGATGAACCATTCCTGGTGTGCTCTTAGCAAATCCCTGATCCATAGAATTGTGAAAAAATAGAATCATTTTTTTGGGGGGGGGCATGGTTTGTTATGGCAGTGACAACTAACTGAAATACAACCTATGTGAACATACCTAGGCAACATATTTGGACTATATAAAATATAAACCTACTATAGATTTTCTTTGGTGATTTGTTTCTTCTGTTAAAAAAGATGTTTGAGGGACACTTCCATGTTGTTCTTTGTGGTTCATTTTCTTTGATGCGTAGTGTTGCACAATTATTTATTCATTCTGCTGATGGATATTTGGGCTGTTAGAAACAACGTTACTATGGACATTCTTATACATGTGTTCTGGGGCCCATGTACAAGCATTTCCCTAGAGTATATGCTTAGGAGTGGAATTGCTAGGATATGTGCACAGTGAACTTCATTAGGCATTACCAAACTGGTTCCCAAAGTGGTCTCCTTTTACAACTCCTACTACGGTGTTTGCAAGTTCCAATTTTTCCTCATCCTTGCCAATACTTGTTATTATCAGACTTACAAATTTTTGTCTGTCTGGTAGGTGTGTAATAGTATCTCATTGTAATTTTAATGTATTTCCCTAATGAAAAATGGGTCCCTTTTTATATTTACTGGCCATTTAGATATCCTCTTTTCTAAAGTGTCAGTTCAAGTATTTTGCCCATTTTTCTATTCCGTTGTTTGTTTTCTTCATATTAGGTTCTAGATATGCCTTTTTTTGGTTATATGTGTTACAAATATCTCCTTTTCTTTTTGTTATTTTTTATGCCGTCTCTGGGCAATTTTAATGTTAGCAAATTTATCAGTATTTTTTTATGGTTAGTGCTTTTATGACTTAAGAATTCCTTCCCTACCCCGAAGTCATGAGAGATTCTCCCATATTTTCTTTTAAATGACCTGACATTTAGGGCCTCACATACCTTGAGTTTGTTTTTGTGTATGGTAAGATTAAAAATTTTCACATTTTTCCCCATGGATACTCAGTTGTCCCAGCATTGTTTATTGAAAAATTCATCTTTTCTCTACTGATCTATAATGCTGTCTTCATTATATATCAAATGCCATATATAGGTGGGTCTGTTTCTGGGCTCTCTATTCCATTGGTGACTTTTTCTATTCTTACTTGATATCTTGATATGTGTCAGGGAAATTCTCTCACCTTATTCTTCTTCAAGAATTTCTTGGTTATTCTTTGTATTTCTATGTTCCATAAATATACATAGGGTTTTTTAAAAATCAGAATTATATTAAATTTACAAATCAATTTGGGTGAATAGTGTATATCTCTCCGCTTATTTAGTTATTCTTAAAGTATTTCAATGAAGTTTTTATAATTTTCTCTATTAAGGTCTTACACATTCTTAGGTACTTAAAAAACCTTGTTGTAAATGGTATGTAATTTTTTTGGTGTTTCTTTGACTATACCAAATCACAACTGATTTTTGTATCTAACAACCTTGCCAACACTTTGATTAGTTAAAATAATTTATAGAATTGTTTGGATTTCTAAGACACAATCTGTAAATAATGCCAATTTTGTTTCTCTCTCTCCCATACTTGTATTTTTGATTTTTGTTCCCTGCTTTCTGAACTGTCTAGAATCTCATTGCACTGGGCATCTGCCTCCCATTTGCAAACCATCTCAACCTCATGCTGAGGAAAGAGGGTTAGGAAAAGAAGGCTCACCAGGCAGCATGACTGGACCTGCAGTGGGCAGAGCTCTGTCCAGAGAGCCCCCTTACCCCTCAGCCTCTTGGAGGTTCTTCTGGTGGGTTGGATCTTGTAGTCACCACCTTCAAAGCAGGCCCTTCTTGCACCAGAATCTGAGCGATCTTGGCACAAAGTCCTTCTTATGTGCACTGTCCCCAGTCCCTTTGAAGTTGTGTGACACTCTGAAATAAGAACAAGAAAGTTGCCCTACAGAAAATTTAGATGAGTTTCATGAACTTTGAGGTTTTTCTCACTTGTGTTACAATCATAAGCTTCCATCAAGAGGTTTAACACATTCCTTTATCAGCCTCAGCTTCATGAACACACGAATGGTGTGGATTTTCTCCATTCACATTGTGTGGTGCTGTGGGGAAGGAGATGTGTTCCGGGACCTGCGAGTCCTAGGAACACCCAGCAGCATCAGCACATGCCACCTGCACAGGCCATATGGCACTTGTTTTTCAAAACTGTTGCCTCAAATTAAGACTCAACAAATATTTCTTAGGGATCTACATCATGCTTGGTTTGGTGACTGCAGAATCCAATGGGACGTGGTTTCTGCCTTTAAGGAACTCAGTGTGGTGGGGAGATAGAAATGTCCATAGATAAAACTACCACTCAATATGGAGAGTGCCAAAAGGAGGTAAGTACAGTGTCTTAGCCACAGGAGCTCAGTGAAGAGGGTGATCGTATGAGGATCTCTCCTGCCTGCTCCTCCAGGTCCACTCCACCCTTTACCTTCACTCAGCTCTCTGCCCTGGGAGGCTGCCTTCCATGAGCTACATCAACAGACTCACTTGTCTCCCAGTCCCTGGTTGCACTGGTCCATGGGGGCAGCAGTAGGCAGGAAGGAAGGGGAGTGAGGTGGGGTATTTATTCCCCTGGCTTCCTCCCTGCAGTGTGGCCTTGGGCATCCCTCCAACAAGAGCTGCAGCTCCGCTCCAGGTGGCCTTTTCCACGCAGCTCACATGCTGGTTCCAGCAACCACTCCTGCCTTTGCCTGTCCGGGCTTGGGTGGCGACAACCCTCTTGTTAGAACCCTGGATACTGCATTAGCCCCTATACTTTCCTTGTAAACTATTTATACCTCTGAAAAATCCTTTAGTAAGTCTTTGTCAAGTTATGCTTATTTGAGTGTGTCATTTTTTCCTCGGGGACCCTGACCGACCGCATGTCTGATCCTATTGGAGGTGTGGCAGTGTGGGGATCCAGCAGGGACACTTCACAAAGGAGGTGACGTTGAGGTTGGGTTTTAAAAGCTAAACAGGATTTTGTCTGAAATTAACCTTAATCTCTCACAATCCAAAGGAGTATTTGATATGGCCCCGGGCTCAATCTCTCCATACTGCAAGTTTTCCTTGTCATCAACAGTTCTCCACTTTGTAAGGATTCATTATAAAAGAGCAAACAAACAAAAAAGATTCCCCCATGAGGGTAGTTATTCTTTTGGTATCTGTTGATTTTAAAAAGTTTTATAATGTGGAAAATGTCCCTTTAAAATGGATTGGCATGTAATTAATCCCAGTAGCACCCATGTAGATTTGAAAATAGTATATATGTGTGAAATGTTTTTTATTTGCTCTTCAGATAATGGTTGGCTCATGTATAAATCTGAGAACCCCTTGAAAAAATTCTATGTCCTCTCTCCTAGGGGTCCATGGCCAAGGTCAGGAACCACACAGATCAAGACTGAGTCTCCGGTTGGCCGGGCGCGGTGGCTCACGCCTGTAATCCTAGCTCTCTGGGAGGCCGAGGTGGGCGGATCGTTTGAGCTCAGGAGTTCGAGACCAGCCTGAGCAAGAGCGAGACCCCATCTCTACTATAAATAGAAAGAAATTAATTGGCCAACTAATATATATACAAAAAAAAATTAGCCGGGCATGGTGGCACGTGCCTGTAGTCCCAGCTACTTGGGAGGGTGAGGCAGCAGGATTGCTTGAGCCCAGGAGTTTGAGGTTGCTGTGAGCTAGGCTGACGCCACGGCACTCACTCTAGCCTGGGCAATAAAGTGAGACTCTGTCTCAAAAAAAAAAAAAAAAAAGACTGAGTCTCCATACCCCTTTTCTCTGTTACCCCACTTCTTCCTGTGCACAGGCACCACATCAGCAAATATCAGAGCTGGAAGGAGAACTTACAATCTACTTGATCCAGTCACTCTGTTTTACAGATGAGGAAATAGAGGTGAAGTTATATGATTCAGGGTCACATTGCTAGTTAGTGGCCAAGTCAGCAGGAAAACTTGGGTGTCTTGTCTCCTATAGTTTTTTTCTACTATTAAAAATTAAAAATTGTTGGTATCCCATGGTAACATTTTATGTCAAAAATGTGCTCTCCCAGTGGCCTCCAGATCGAACAGATGGAAAACATTTCCTTTCTCTTCCCACCCTCCCACTCTCTGCTCATTCTAAGGCAGTGAGTCCTGGAGTGGCAGGCAGTCTGCTCCTAGCTAAGGACCGATTTCTCCACCACAGGAACAGCGAGGGGGGGGGGGCTAGGCTTAGCCTGCTCCAGATTGAGGGCAATAGTGGTTATCTACTCCCCACCCCAATCCTGAGAGCCAGAGGAAGTTAAGTCAGCCATGGGCAGAACAGACAGGTGTGGGGCCTAAAAACGGGGGCAGCTATTGGGGATAAGGGCTACCGGGCCAGCCTGAGAAGCCAAGGAAGGGACTGTAGGCAGGCTGTGTTAACAGCCGTCCTCAGGTCTGCATGGAGTTTCGCAGCTCAAGGGCTTGTGCTCATCCTCGTGACCCTATCTGTGCCCTGTGAAGTGGGAAAGTAGAAACTGAATCCCTGAGTCTTAAGAGAAGTGATCTGGCCAATAGCATCTGGCCTGGGAAGGCAAAATGTGGGTCAGAACTCAGGTTCCCTGACTTCTTGTCACCCACTGGCTACCACCACAGCAGAGTCTACAAGACAACTTAGGGGCTTGGAGGTGGAACTTTGCCCACCAGAGATAAGTATGCTGGTTTATTATGTTTCATCCCTGAGTCCACAGAACCAGAAATTGGCCCTGTCAGTGGTATATCCTAGACTAGGAGGGCTCTAGCCAGACAGTGAGCAAGTTTAGAGGATAGAGGGGTCTTTACAATGAAAAGATCCAGACTATTCTCTGCAATCAGAGGCATCTATATACATTCGAAAACTGTTATAGCCCACCAAAAAACAAATAGCCCTCCCAGGAAATGCCTCTATCTTAGGATGTTCCACATGAGGAAGGAACTTGGTCTTATGGCAGTAGCAGTGAATGTTTATTGTTTTGTCTGCTAAGAGTTGCTTTATACATAAAATTTGAATGAGATCTGTTGTATTCTTATAGCTCTCAGTACTCTGGTCACTGTTGATGACCAGAAATGGACATCTGATCCAAGTTGAGCCAATTATACTACCTCTCCCATTGGCCAAAGCAGATTTTCTAGAAATGGGCATCTGAGCCAAGATGGGTTCATCAAAATCCTTTCTCAGAATTGTTTTTTCCTGGGTCACATCTGGTGACAAAGCTGGGTGATATGATCCTAGTGCTACTAGCAGTCATGCTTCTGGTGACTTGGAGAAGACTAAGAAGAAAACTGACATACCGGGAGTAGCTGAGATAAGAGATCAAGAAGGAGTCCTGGTCACATTCTAGTCCTGGTTTTATAATTGTTGACTATCAGGCCATACATTTTTATAATTCAGTTGTATATATAAAAAAATTCATTTGTCACTTGCAACCAAAAGAATTCTGACTAATTCTGATGTGGTATAAACGCTGTAAATTTCTTGAAAGTAAGCACCATATCTTATTTATCTTACATTCTCTAGTGTCTGGTGCTACCATATGATTTTCTCTGAGTATGCCCAGAGAGATTTATTAACAACTATTATTTATTAAGCCTATATTATTCCAAGTCCCCTAAGGTATGTTGAATGTCTGTCTCTAGATCTGCCTAGGGAAAGCCACATAGTGAAACTTGCAGAGAAGCTAGTATAACTCCAGGAAATATTTGTGCTTCAGAAACACCTTCGGAATTACAGATCTGGAATTGCAATTGAGACGGCAGAGTAAGCACTGGAAGGACCAAAGCCAAGCCAAAAGAAC
>VSMD01089458.1:0-53353 GCA_008750895.1 Mirza zaza
AGGGCTGGCGGGCAGAGAGCTCACAGTCTGAGTTCCCCTTAGTCAGCTGTTGTAGGGCCCCAAAAGGGAAGGTCCCGTTCCCTGGAGGTGCCTCCGGCTGGTGGCTAATTGTCTCTCTGTCTCTCTGGGCAGCCGCGGGTAGGGTCGGGGGAGGGGAGGAGGAGGCAATATGGCGTCTGCCGCGCGGCTCGGGTCTGTTCACACGGAGGTGCCCCGAGGGAGTTGGGAGCCTGGGGCCGCGTCCGCTACTGGCTTACCGCTCACTGGCGGCGGTTGTCGCAGGTCCCTCTGCTTGCTGGGGAGCCCACCAGCAGTCCGGGATGCAGGGGAGGGGAAACGGCAGATCCACCTCCCCTTCCCGCTGGTCTCCGGGCTGCTCCGGGGGTCCCAGCTTCCAGTTCTCCTCCGCGACCTCCTCCCGTGGAGTCTCCCATGGTCTCAAGTACTACTCCTGCCGACCCTCATCCGTTGTAGGCTTGTCTGCTTGCTTCTTTCTTCTAATTTCTGCTAGAATCTGTCTTTTCTTCAGAGACACTCTGTCTGGCGGTGTTTCTCATCCGCCATCTTCTGGGCGGGGCCCTGGTTAATTCTATTTTTAGCTCAATAAATACATGCACTGAAAAATAAAGTTGGCATGCACAATTCAGGAAGCAAATGCAATTCAAGTTAGAAATCTCACCAAACACTTATAAATTCAGGTAACTTTTTTCATATGACCTTGAAGTTACAAGACAGGCCTGTGGGTGATGGCTTAAACTTGGGATTTTTAAAGCAGAGCAAACAGCTATATTAGAACAAGGGTAATTGAAAGATCATGTTCACAATGCTTGCAATAGCCAGGAAGGTAAACACGTCAATCAACAGCTTTTCATGTAGCTCATTTTAGGCCTGATTCCCTGACTCCCTAACGTTTATAAAGTCATTCACAGCCCAATTAGTGCTGCATTTATAATCTCCCATTGCCCTTACATCAACACAGAGAAGTGATTAATTATTTTGGCTTTCATAGTAATGCCATTAATCAGGAGGCATTCATTGGGTATTAATGACTGGATGTGGTGGGCAATTGAATGTGAGTGCTACAGTAATTTAGCAATTGAGTTACTAGTATTTGATGAGTTGAAACTGTACTAGAGGGAGATAAGGCGATACAATTCTAACTGATTATAAATAGGTGATCAAATAGACATTGAAAAAGAGATTAAAGAATTTTAATTGTATATTCTGTATGAGCCAACAAAATTTCAAAAGAAAGTACAAATTAATTTTCATGTTCTACTGATGTGTATTCAGAAACTGGCATTTTTAAAAAGGTGTCCAATTATGATGTGGCAATAAAAAGATATTTTTCTAAATGGAGATTACTTACTGTCAGAAATAGGCACATGGAGAGATTCGACAGGTCTCATTGTAAATTTTGATTAAAAAATAATTTTATAACTTGAATATTTTTATACCATTATGTCCATTATACTAGCCAGCCTCTCTTATATTAGTTATTGATTATACCTTTTTTAAAAAATGCCTTTTAAAGCCTACGAATTGTAGCCATACTTTGTTTATTCGCATATTTTTTACAACTTTAAATAAAGCCTAGAGCCGAGGCTTTTTAAAGTGGAGACTAGATATGAATTATTCAAAATGGCAGGTAGTAAATGCATTTGCATTATGACTGTATGGTATACTTTTATTTGGACGTTATTTTTAAATTACATCAATAAATTTAAAAAGTAGCAATCATTTAAAAAATTCCATTCGAAAGTTCGACTTGATGGCTGAGTTAGGGGACTCTCTTATTTATACATGACCTCTCTGCCTGCATCCTGGCAGTGCTGTTTTCTCAGGGAAACAGTTTTAAAAATCCCAGAGCCTTTTCTTCAGACTTACACCATTCTAAGTTCCATTCAGGACCTGCTATAGATCGGATGTTTACGTGCCCTCTGAATTCATGTGTTGAAATCCTAACACCCAATGTGAGGAGTTTGTAGGTGAGGTTTGGGGAGGTGATTAGGTCATGGGGACAGAGCCCTCAGAAATGGGATTCGTGCCCTGGCAAAAGAGACCCCAGGGAGCTCCCCCACCCTTTCCAACATGTGTGGACTGAGCAAGAAGACGCCATGTATGAACCAGGAACAGGCCTTCCCCAAACACTGAATCTGCTGGCACCTTGATCTTGAACTTCCCAGCCTCTAGAACTATGAGCAATACATTTCTGTTGTTTAAAAGCCTCCAGTCTGTGGTAGTTTGTTACAGCAGCCCGAACACATGAAGACAGGACCCTGTTTTAAATAGATGTTGGTTGTTGACGTTGCTGTTGGTGGTGATGATGATGATGATGATTTATGTAGTCCTTACCATATGCTCGTGCTGTCCCAAAAGCTTTGCCAATGTTAAGACCTTTAATCATGGCAACCACCCTGGGAAAGGTGGTGTCATGATCTCTGTTTCAGAAAGAAGGAATTCTAGGCGTGAAGGGTGTAACTAACTCTCCAAAGCCACAGAGCTGGAGAGAACTCAGACCATCTGGTGGCAGAGCCTGGTGTCACCTCCCGTTACCTTCCTGTGAGCACATGGGCCTGGTTACTCATTTTAGTTTTCATAGCAAAGCTACTGCTCAGGAGGCATTCATTTGGAATTAATGAATGGATATTGGTGGGCAATTACCACTTCTATAATGTGAAACATACACTCTATACGGAATACATAAAATGTTCAAATCAAATTATAGAATATACTTATTTATGTAAATATTTAAGATATCCTTATAGAATCAAAGGAATGACCTTAAATATTTTTCCTAAGCTGGTGTCCTCCTCCTCCCTGTTCAGTATAAGGCGAGCCACTTTGATGGCTAACTCAGCTTTGTAAATGCTGACGAAGGAGGAGGAGAGTGGGATGTGATGGAGTTAGTGCTTTGCATTCGTGACACCAAGGAGTAGCTCAGTGGTCATTCCTCCTGGGCCAGGTGGCAGAGGTGATGGGATGTGGCCCAGGAGAGGGAGTTTTAGGTGGTTCATTTGCAGGCCTGTGTTGTGTAGGGAACAGGCTAAGCTGTTGTGATAGAGAGGCCTCAAACACAGCGGCTTGAACAAGCTACAAGTTAATTTCTCCCTCGTGGCACAGTGCAGAGCCAGCTCGTCCAGGCCTGACGGTGCACTTCTGCACCCTCAGCACACAGATTCCATCCCTGCGTCCGAACTGACTGTCACCGTCACTTTGGCACATCAGCCGGTGGGGCAGGGGCCCAGGGCAAGCGGTCACATGCTCAGGTCTCTTAAATGACGACATAGCATCACTGCCCACTGTTTCACTAGTCATGGTGGGCGGGAAACATACTGTTTGGCAGCAAAAGCTCCACATTCTATTATTAAAGGAATGAGGGGAGAATGGATGTCAGTGGTAATTAGCAGTCACTCTCACAGTTCAAATATTCAACGTGGGACAAACAATTTGACTTAGGACAAATAATTAAGTCTAATATTAATGGAGAGAGCAGTGTGGCAGGGTAAATCAAAAGTTAAACAAAATATAGTATAGTACTGTGGGCTAGTAACCCCTTACTGTGGGAATAGAAAGTTCTTTTGAAAAAGTGTAGAACATTGACTTAATAACTCTCAGGCCAAATTTTTTTTTGTTCATTTTTTAGCCTATATATTGATAATAAATTTTTAAGTTTCCTGTGCAGGATGTATAGACAGAGGGTGCTGCTGAGAAGCTGACAAAGTGGAAAGGTAGTTGTTAAGAATCATTATATTTGACAGTAAGATTTGTTGAGAATAAATCAATCTTCAGGTAATAGCAAGTCGACTATATATTTTTTAGAATAGCTTTGCATTATCTTTACAATTTTTTTCCTTAGAGCAAATAATGTTACTTAATATGTAATTTTCATAGTCATTTGGCTGGGTATAATCTACCCAATGATTTAGATGAGTGACAAAGGCAAAGATATTTGGACTGTTGCTGTTATGTGCCATTGTGTCTCCTAATTCAGAAAGGGTTTTTGTTCATCCCTTACTTGAGAACTCATGGGAAATGAGATATTCTGTATACCTGAATTTTCCAAAAGGAAATTTGCTTTTTTAAGCATCAAAACTTATAAGCAAGCAAGCAAACAACAACAGCAACTAACCTCTTAGATGGAAATTTTGAAAAAGCTTTGTTTAGAAAAGCTAAAAAGAACCTAAATGAGGTTTGGGGCTAGCTGGTGTGGCCAGGCAGGTTCCCCGTGAATAAGGCACAATTGCGTTAGTACATAAATGTGGTGACATCTCTTTAAGTGCTTGTTTAATCCCCCCACCTCCTGGTCTGGAATGGTTCCATGTGTGCGTGTGATGAAGGACAGCTGCATTGCATGGCTGAGGGGTGTTAGTGAGCTCAGAGTTGTTGTCACGCCGCCTGGACCTGATCCAGTCTCATGTTCACTTCCTGCATCAAGCTCTTTCTTCCCCTGGCCTGACATTGTCAAAAAGATGATTTTTTTTCCTTAGGTTTTGCTTTGCAGCCCACATGTCTTGCATGCATCACAAATCCAGGGGCATCCTGACTAGTTTACTAAGCTTTGCACCAACCTCACCTTACTGCCTTAAGGAGTTGGCACAGGTGTGCCATTTCATCCCCGCCTCTGAGGAGCGAGACGTAGGGAGCGTGGGTGTTTGCTCTCCCGGTGCCCAAGTTAGTGCAAAAACACTGGGTCTCCAGCTGGAGCTGGAAACCGTGATATTCCAAACCTTTCGTGCCTATCTGGTGCCAGCCGTGGGACTTCATGGACTGTGAACAACTTTTATAGGTTATAGGTTTGTGCCAAGCGACTCTCCCAGTCTTAATAGGAAAACTCAGCACAGCCTGTTTCCAACACCTACTGCTCAAGTATTTATGGTCAGAATTTTTATTTTCCACGTATGCTTTCCCTTTAATAGGAAAGAAAATGGTCTTTAGCCAAACGACCCAAGTGAGAAATGCAAATCCCATTTGCTATTAATCTCAATGAGGTGTTAACTACAAAGTCCATTTAAGACTCTTTAGCGTTAATATTAAGGAAGACAAGTAGTAAAATAAACAGTTAATGGCCTGCAGCCAGCCGTTTGTGTGCTTTCAGTGCCCACTCTATGCCAAAGATAATGACTGGAGCCCCGTTCAGTTGCTCTCAGCTTCTCATTTGCACCAAGGGAGGAGAGGTTGGCAAAGTCACTATTTTAAAAGGACTGTAATGATGGCAGAACATTTCATTACTGTGTTAATGAGCACAGTTTGCAGTTGTGGGCAAGGGCAGAGTGTGTATTTTTGTGTTAGGGGAGTAGGCATGGAGGGGAACAGAAATGAGGGGAGGGAGAAGGAAACCCAACTTTTATTTGTTATCATAACTAGTTACTTGAGGGTGTTAACAGATCCCTGGATAATCTTTGGAGAAAGTTTTCCTTCATTACTGTTTTAAAAGTCATTAGGGAAATCACCCAGTTGTGCAGTATACAGAAGTGGGTCTCTCAAGTCCAGTGGTACCTTTTTTTCCCTTCCTTGCTCCTTCCCTTCCTTTTTTTTCTTTCTCTCTCCGCCTCCAGGATCTAATTATTGAATTGAACTGTGTAGAGTCCTGGAGACTTTTCTCTTTCTCATGGACCAAAGTCTCCCTTCAATGGTAAAGTTGCCAAAGGTCTGTCATCATATAGCTGTTTATGCTCTTTATGTTGCAGAGATCTTATCTTTTCTTATCAATTCCACTATGGAAAAATTGTATAGCTATTTCTGTTTTAGCTGATTTTTCTATTATGGTTATGGTGTGACATCTACACAGAACTTTTTATGCTGTGACGATTGGGCTGTAGAGCTTGTTCCTGGGCCCTGTTTGCTGTCTCTTCTCTCCCCAAGTGCACTTTCTCTGTCCCCGTGGTTTTAATGCCATCCACGCAGATGTGTCCCAAAGTGAAATCTTCAGCCCTGATGTTTCTAGCTACCCGTGTCCTATGTCTAGCTGCCAACTTGACTGCTCCAATTGGGGTATTGTCACCATCTCAAATTGAATGTGTCCATGATGGAAACCTTGGTTCACTTGCCTACCACCATGGCCCCATGAAGTTGCCCAAGCCATCTACATATGACTCCTCCCTTTCCCTCGTACCCCACAGCCAATCTATACGAAGGTCTTGTAGGTTTTTCTCTAAAGTGTAATCTTTGAAAAAGCATAAATCATGTGTTAGTCCTTTGCTTAAAACTCTTCATTGGATTCCCACAGCACTTGGCGTGGAATCTAGATCTTTATAGGGTTCATGGGTAAGCCTCATGGCCCCTCCTTCTTCTCTACCTTCGTCTAAGACGCTGGTCACTGGTGCTTGGTCCGGCACACTGACCTCCTCAGCTATCTTTGCCGGCTCATTCTCAGCCTTCGGGGCTCAAGGTAAATGCCACCTCCCACTTGGAGCTCAGCAAGCATCTGCTGAGTGTAGAATGAATGGCCTGCGCCCTCCCATCCTGCACTGCTCTCTCCAGCCCGTCTACCCTGCCCCACCTGTGTAATCTCACCGACCGCATCATCTGCCCAGTTAGGGTGGCTCCGTATTGTGGCCTCATAGTCATAATCCCAGACTTGGACTGTATGAATTGATGATTTAAACAAATGTTTGTTTAAAAAAATTTTAAGCAAACAAAATTTTACTCATGAAAATTTTCACAGAGCTCTAATCTTATGTTTTTTGTGTGGTTGGATGAAAATGAGATGATAAAATGTGCTTTTATAGCAAAAGGTGTGCGAGCCCCTGGAACTTTTAACAGAAAGCCTTCATTTTCTTTCCCCCATTTCTACTTTACTCATTTTAGTGTTTTAGTGTTTTCTTTTGTCTGACTCAATATCTGTCTTACGCTTCGGTTTTCTTTCCTCTTTACCCTGCTTAGTCTTTCTTCCTGCTTTCCTCCCTCCCTCCTTCCTTTTTAAATTATTTCTCTCTTTTATAAACACATTCTTTTTTTCTTTCTTGATTTTATTTCTTCCAGGCTTTAGTTGTGGAGCCTTCATCGCTTCCTATGCAACACCAGTTCTTTAGTTTTTGAAAGACCATGTTACTCATCTGACTATTTTTGAAACCCAGGTGAGCCGTGATATTTAGGCAATGTTTATATTCCCAAGCTTGTCATAAGTCTCTGAAGTTCTTGGAGACAACTCTGAAAGTTAGATTTATTAGCTGATTTTTCTATTATGGCTGTGGTATGATATCTACACAGAACTGTTTATGTTGTGACGATCAGGCTGTAGAGCTTGGTCCTGGGCCCTGTTTGCGGTCAAAGCCCTTTCTAAAACAGCTTTGTAAATGCAACCAGAGTATCCTCCTCACTCCTACCTTGCCAGTTTTTGTCTGTGGTTGATCAGTTGGCCTATGGATCTTAAAACAATTCTGAATATGAGGACAAGCCTTTCCATGTAGGCCTGTAACAGGAACTGTGCTGCATATCTTGATTCCATGCTATTGAGGAAGAGGAGAATAGTGACCATATGCTTTGCATTTCTGATGAGTGTGTTAGGAGTGTCTCTCGGTTTGACTGCTGTGTCAAAGAAATCACACTTGCTTTTCAACAACTCTCAAACGATCACGTATAAAGCCCCAGAGAACTTCCTTCTTTTGAATGAATTCTGTTTCGTGTAAGATTCTTCCTGCTGCCCCTTTGTTAGGGGCCACAGTTTCTGCTCTTGGCAGGTGGGATTTCCTGAGGGCTACTTTGCTCTGACCCAGCTGCAGTTTGATGAAAGTTAAACTGGACAGTATTGGTTTTCATTATGAGGAAACACAGGCATTGTCCCCCAGGTGTGATCAAGGGGAGTGCAAACAACTTACAGAAATTACACTTGTACCTAGAAGGAGCCACCAGCCAGCGTTCATATTGTGTGAACAGCACATTGCCGAAAATAGCATGCTTGTCCTGTGGACTCACTTTAGGGGATTAAGTAACATCATTAGGAGTTACGTGGAAATGTGTGACACACTGTTGCAAAGACTGATTTCTTTAATAGATTACTAAGGGATTTTAGGGCCCAAATACTTACGGTCTTATTAAGCAAATAAAGCTAACTTTCAGAGTTGTCTCCAAAAACTTCAGAGACTTATGACAAGCTTGGGAATATAAACATTGCCTAAATATCACAGCTCATCTGGGTTTCAAAAATAGATGAGTAACATGTGCTTTTAGATGTTCATATGTCTATCTCTAATTTAAGGTGATTGTGACCTTACTTAATAGCATGTATTACTTATGTGACTTAGATTAGTTTCTCTACCAGACCAGTGGTTCTTCAACTGGTAGCACACATCGGAATTGCTTAGGGAGTCTTTTTCAAGATCATGCCTACCAGGGGCCCATCCTAGACCATTGATTCTGAATCTTAGAGCTATGCAAATATATGGAAATTAAACAACCTGCTGCTGAGCGATCCTTGGGTCAATGATGAATTCAAAATGGAAATCAAAACATTTTTCAAACTGAACAACAAAGATGATAGATCCTTCCAAAATCTCTGGTCTATAATAAAAACAGTGCTAAGAGGGAAGTTTATAGCCTTAAATAGCTATGTCAAAAAAACAGATCACAAATTAACAACTTAATGTCACACCTCAAGAAACTAGAAAAAGAAGAACCAAATCCAGAGCTATCAGAAGAAAAGAAATAACAAAGCTCTGAAATAACAAAGAAATAACAAACAGCAGAACTAAACAAAATTGAAACCAATAAAACAGTACAAAGGATCAACAAAACAAAATATTCTTTGAAAAGATAAAATTGATAAACCACTAGCTAGATTAACCAGAAATTGAAGAGAAAGGACTCAAATAAATTCAATCAGAAATAAAAAAGAAGGCATTATAATTGATACCACAGAAATACAAAATATCATCCATGACTACTATGAAAACCTTCATGCACACAAATTAGAAAATCTAGAAGAATTGGATAAATTTTTGGAAATACACAACCTTCCAAGTTTGAATCAGGAAGAAATAGAAATCCAGAACAGACCAATAATGGGTAGCAAGACTGAAAAAGTAACAACAACAAAAAAATCTCCCAACGTTGAAAAGCCCCAGACCAGATAGGTTCATAGTCAGATTCCACTAGACCTACAAAGGACTGGAACCTATCCTACTGAAAGTATTCTATAACATTGAGAAGGAGGGAATTATCCCTAACTCATTTTACAAAGCCAGTATCACTTAGAAACCAAAGCCAGGAAAGGACACAACTAAAAAAAGAAAGACTACAGACCAATATCCCTCATGAACATAGATGCAAAACTCCTCAACAAACTACTGGCAAACTGAATCCAACAGCACATCAAAAAGATAATTGTCTTCACTATAATTAAGTGGGTTTCATCCTAGGGTTGGTTCAACATATACAAATCAATAAATGTGATTCACCACATAAATAGAATTAAAAACCAAAACCATGATCATCTCAATAAATGCAAAAAAAGCATATGATAAAATCCAGCATCCCTTCATGATAAATACCCTCAAGATAAAAGGAACATAACTACAAATAATAAAAACCGTATACGAAAAACCCACAGCCAACATCATACTGAATGGGGAAAGTTGAAAGCATTCCCCCTAAGAACCAGAACAAGAGAAATATGTTCACTGGCACCACTTCTATTCAACATAGTGCTGGAAGTCCTAGCCAGAGAAACCAGGCAAGAAAAAGAAATAAAGTGTATCCACATCAGGAACAAGGTCAAACTATTAGTGTTTGCTGATGATATGATCTTTATTTAGAAAACCCTAAAGACTCTACCAAAAGACTCCTAGAATTGATAAATAAATCCAGTAAAATCTCAGGTTACAAAATCAATGTACACAAATCAGTAACATTCCTATATTCTGATAGCAGTCAAGCTGAGAGTCAAATCAAGAACTCAATGCCATTTATGATACCTGAAAATAAAATAAAATGTCTAGGAATATACTTAATCAAGGAGGTAAAATATCTCTACAAGGAGAACTACCAAACACTGATGAAAAAAACATAGATGACACAATAGAAGAGCATCCCATGCTCTTAAATTGGAAGCATCAGTTTTGATGAAATGTCCATACTGCTCAAAGTGATTTACAGATTCCGTGTAATTCCCATGAAAATACCAAAGGCATTTGTCATAGATCTAGAAAAAATAATCCTAAACTTCATATGGAACCAGAAAAGAACCTAAATAGCCAAAGCAATCCTCAGCAAAAATAACAAATCTGGAGGCATCACAATCCTTGACTTCAAATTATACTACAAGGCTATAGTAACCAAAATAGCATACTACTGGTATAAAGGTAGATACATAAACCAGTGGAACAGAATAGAGAATAGATCCATATAGCTGCAGCCAACTTATTTTTGACAAATCAGACAAAAACATACGCTGGGAAAAGGACACACTACTCAATAAATGGGATTGGGAAAATTGGTGAGCCACATGCGGAAGAACGAAATTGAATCCCTATTTCACCATATACAAAAATTAACTCAAGAGGGATTAAACACTTAAATGTAAGACCTGAAGCCATAAAAATTCTAGAAGAAAACATAGGAAAATCTCTTCTGGACATTGGCCTAGGCAAAGAATTTATGACAAGATCCCCAAAGCAAATACAGCAACAACAATAATAAATAAATGAGACTTAATTAAACTAAAAAGTTTCTGCACAACAAAGGAAATAATCAACATAATAATAGCCTATAGAGTGGGAAAAAATATTTGCAAACAGTTCATCTGACAAAGGGCTAATATCCAGAATCTACAAAGAACTCAAACAAATCAGTAAGAAAAAACCAAATAACCCCATCACAAAGTAGCCAAAAGAGATGAATAGATTTTTCTATAAAGAATAAAGACAAATAGCCAACAAATATGAAAAAATTCTCAACATCACTAATCATCAGGTAAATGCAAATTAAAACCACAAAGAGATACCACCTTACTGCTGTCAGAAGGGCCATTATGAAAAAGTAAGAAAAAAAAATAGATGGGGTGAAATGAAATGCTTATACACTATTGATGGGGATGTAAATTAGTACAACCTCTATGGAAAACAGTATGGAGATTCCTCAAAGAACTAACTGTAGACCTACCATTCGATCTAGCAATCCCACTGCAGGGTATCTACCCAAATGAAAAGAAGTCATTTTATAAAAGGGATACCTGCACCCAAATGTTTATCACAGCATAATTCATAATTGTGAAGATATGGAATCAACCTAAGTGCCCATTAGCTGGTGAGTGCATAAAGAAAATGTGATATATACATATATACATATACATATGGTGTGTGTACATACACACACACACACACACACCATGGTGTATTACTCAGCCATAAAAAGGAATGAAATGATGACTTTTGCCTCAACTTGGATGGAACTGGAGACCATTATCCTGGTGAAATATCTCAGGAATGGAAAAAGAAATACAGCATGTTCTCACTTACAAGTGGGAGCTAAATGAGGGATATATATGATCATAAAATGGTATAATGCATATTAAAAGCTAAGAAGGGGATCAGGGATGAAAATCTACTTTTGGGTACAGTGTACACTATTCTGGTGATGGGTACACTAAAAGCCCTGACTTCAGCATTATACAATTCATATATGTAACAAAAACCACTTGTACCACCTAATCTTTTGAAATAAAAAGTAAATAAATAAATTAGAAATTTCATTACATAATACTTAATATGCATAATGAAATAACTGTGGAAATGATTATAAGGCTTCTTTGTACACATCATTTAATAAATGTTTTGCCATATTTGCTTTATATATTATTAATGAAAAAATAAGATATTATATGTACAGCCAGAAACTCTATCTGTGTCCACCCCCATTTCCTTCCCTCTTTTGCTTGAGGTTGATGTGTTTCTTTCCATACACTGTTATATACTTTTACTGGGTACATATGTATGCATAACAGTGCTTATTAATAATTTATAGCTTTTAATACTTATATAAGTATGAAGTTAAAAAAATCAAGTTGCAAAAAATTATATATTCTGATAGCTAATCATTGGCTGGTTTTATGCATTATAAATTTCATTTCCTGTGAAAAGCCTGTGTCGTCTTTACTATCTTTGTTTATGGTGGTTATTTATATATAACTTAAAGTTAAATTGACTAATCTCTCTTTATGGTTATTATTTTATATCCTGTTTAAAAAATACCTTACCCTAAGGTGAATGAAACAGTCCCCTATATTTTCCGTTTGGAGTTTTAAGATTTTTTAGTTCACATTTTAATCTTTAAGCCATCTAGCTTTATTTTTGTGTATGGTGTAAGGTAGGGATCCAAACGCACTTTTTCCTGATAACGGAAGTCATTTCAGTTGCCCTGGAATCAATTGCTTTCACTTCTATCTTTCCCCTACTGGTTCCTGGTACCACCTTGGTCCTAAAAATCTTTCATTGTAAAAATATCTGTGGATATGACTTCATGATATTGAGACTTTTTCACTTAATTTTACTTTTAGACAGAACTGAAAATTGTATTGAATATTCTGTCACATTTCAGACATTTGAATATTTTGTTCTAAAATTAAAAATTAGACATAAATGAATATTATTAGAAAAAAGCTCCCTTAGTGAAATAATTTAATCATTTATACAAAAATACTTATAGTATCTATTTCTCTGTTTGTTAGAGGCTCTATTTATTCATCAGTTTATTCCACGTTTATTGCCAACCTGTTTGTACTAATGGCTGCACCAGACGTAGAGATCATTCAATGACAAATATGCCGTGTCAATGGTATTGCAATCCATATTTAACTATGACCAGTCCTGTTTTATTAGATGGCTAAACCCACATGACTTGCATTGATACCATGCAGTCAGACTGGTGATCAAGTAAGAAAGTCATTGATAAACCCAGTGTAGAATGTGTACCTGTATTGCATGCCTACCTGGGAGGGGACTGACAGCTGCTGGGGCAGGCAGGTAACTCTGTAGGCTGCTGGGGATTCCCAGCACTTGTACTATCCAAAGTAGTCAGGAGAGGAAGGGTTGGGTGATGCAGGCAAGTTGCTCCCTGGGAGAAGACTGGGGAGAGATTGAATTCTTAGATGCGAGCACAGGGATGGAATCGGAAGACACGACAGCTTTCAGAGGGCAAGGACGGGAGCAAAGCCAGAGGACCTGAAGTGACAACACAGGCACCTGGCACTGCTTTTCCTTGGTCTTAGGGGTTCCTCTTGAGATTTGGGAAGCCCTGAGGTCTGAATGGACAGTAGCCATGTGCTTTATTCCTTTGTGTATTTTGTTTTGTTTGTCAGACTTGAATGCTGCCTAAACTAAAGTTGTGGTCTTGTAGAAAGACCGTTGAGAAAGTTTTACTTTACATTTCCTATTGTCCCATTTTCTTTCAGGTTTTGTGAATGATTCTGTTACTAAATCTATCGTGGCTTTGCGCTTAACTCTGGTGGTGAAGGCCAGCACCTGTGTGCCCGGGGACAGCCACGCAGGCGACTTGGAGTGTTCAGGAAAAGGAAAATGCACCACGAAGCCATCGGAGGTAAGGGGAGGCCGGGTAGCTTGTAAATATCTACACTTACATAAATAAATACATAAGTAAGTGTGTGTTCTCTCCCCTTGCATCTTGGCTGTATATATGTGTCAAACTAAATGGGTACGTAAAATTAACTATCCCAAGATCCTGTCTGTTCTTCTAATTCTTTGTTGCCTCTCTTCTACCCAATTAAATACCTTGCTCAGAGAATTAAGGGAGTAATTTTAAGATTTTAGTGGCGGTTGGACTTAGAACATGGGTAGTTAGAAACATCAGGGCTGAAAGCTTCACTTTGGGACTCCTCTGAATTATGACGGCATTAAAACCATTGGGACAGAAGAAGTGTCCTGTGGACATACAGCAAGGATGACAGGGGAGAGAAGAAGTGCATTTGCTGAAACAGTGCTCAAATTTCTGGTTTCCATGAGATGGTAATATGTGACATGTTGATAAATACATGTAACTCTCCATATGATTTTTAAAGTAATTGTAATAAAGTTGTGCAGTGATAGATTTTCTTGCTTTGATCTGAAGTAGAGATTCTGTAAGAAGAAATAGTCATTCGTTAAATCTGCTAATAAGATCAAAAGAAATGGAAGGAAGCATGGTGAGCACAGTCATTTATCTACCCATTCTGGGAACTGTTGCTTGCAATGTGGTCATTCTCGCCTCAGGCTTTGCATTGCCATGGCCGCAGTAACAGGGTCACGGAAGTCAGAGGAGAGGCAGGGCTTAGCTCCCTGTGGAGCCAGCGTCACTCTGGAAGACCTGAGCCCTGTCCCCCTTGTCCCTGAGCAGCTGTGGTGGCATCGCCACGCGGCAAGCACCCGAGTATAGCTTCCTCCTCAGCCTCCTGTTTTCTGAGTAATGCCAGGAGTCTAGGAGTCAGGTGAGCGGAGGATCGTAGCAGTCACCGAGGCCAGTCTCCGTCCACGTAGGGCACCCTTGAGACATTTTTACAGACGGACCCCAGGCTCCGCCCGAAGATCCCCGAGGAGGGAGACCCTACGCCTTACTGTCAGGGGATGTCCGTTCCTCTCACCACTTGCTGCTCTGTCTCCAGCACCCTTGCCTTAATTTTCTTCTCGCCAGTTACACACATGCTTTTGTTGCACAATGTTGAATTAATGCTAAGCAAAAGTGGGTCCCCTAATAAGCCCCAAAAGAGTGTGATTTGTTTTAGACCGATTTTGAGGGTAGCGCAGGTGAATTTTCTTGGGGGAATGTTAGCACATTCGCTGCTAGTTGACGTGGTGAAGTCTGACAAGGGAAAGGAACGGGGCTGATAAAAGGACTGTTGAAAGCCACGTGCAAATACTGCCCTTGTCATCTTGGAAAACGTGTGACTTTCTGTCTGAGGTGTCATATTGCAGTTGATGAAATGCACCATTTTCCTGTAAGACATTCCCTGGAGGGGCCAGACTGTGGCCAGGAACCCAAGAGAGTAGTGAGAATGATAGTTTCGGCACAAATGTGAACCAAAGCCAAAACTGTATCCCTGCTTTAGGGGATGAGGAGTGACCGGAGCGAAGCCCGGATGTGGAGCCTGAGGAGGTTCCTTTTACAAAGCCACACCCGCCCTTTCCATCCTGTGGTTTTTCTGTCCGTGCCAGTTTGGACCAGTCTGCTCCCCTTCCTGAGGGAAGCCCCATTTATCAATGCATTTTACAGGAAAAAAAAAAACTGTAAAGGATACTGAGTGTTCTCATGTGACAGCCAAGGCCAAGGAGAGGTTGAATAACTGGAGAAAGGATGTGGACGCCATGGAGAACTTATCTGATAAGAAGGTTCCAGAAGAGATGAAGGGTGAGAGACCGGAAGAGCAGAGGCCTGCTGGGTGAGCCCCCCACTGGGGAGGCCCAGACCCTCCCCGGTGCACTCTCACCATTCCCAGTGAACAATTTTAAGGTTTGATTGGCTCTGAAAAAGATAATATTGGCAAAAGGGAAGTGTCTTAAATGAGCAACCGAGGGCTTTGCTCCGAATGCTTGTCTGACAAAGACTCATTGTGAGCTTTCTGTTTTTATGCCTGACCCTTCTGGGGAAACCTTGAACCTGTAAGACCAATCGCCCAGCGAGAGCTGTGGCCAGGAGGCTCTGCCTGGAGGCTTAGGTTGGACTCGTTGCAAAGGCAATAGAGGTATATAGTACCTTGCAGGTAACTTGGCAAACCTTGTCAATGTGAAAAAACAACTCACAAGCCTTGGTGGAGGATCCTTACTAATTTTAGCAGATCATCTTAGAGGAAGCACATCTTTATCAGGGGGTGCCAGTTTCTCTGAAGAGCTTCTAGTGTCTGTGAGATAACCCCTCCTCCTTCCTACCTCTCAGCTCCTCCACTGAGACCCTTGTTTGTGGAATGTAGAGCCTCTGCTGTTGTTGATTCTGCTTTTACCTTCAATGCACTGAAGGGAGTGGTGGCCAGTAATCTTATCTAATGGTCTTTGGTGCCTCTAAGCAGATGAGGCAGGAATGACCACCTCCAGTCTAAGAACCCTCACATTGAGTCACACTGTTATCTTGGAGAGAAGTGTCTGGTGGGACTTGATCTCCCCATGGGAGGGGACTGGAAGGGTGGTTGATCTTTTTTGTGTCTACTTGTGACTCTTTATGATTGTGGCTGTGCCTGTTTCAGCATATTGGGAGAAGTTTGCTAGCAATAAAAGACTGTTGTCATTATGTTTCTTTCTTTTTACTGTTTCCTAAAGTTAGAAGTTACATAGCGCAGGCTTCCACCCAATGTAAGAATCCCATTCCATAGCACAAAACAAATAGATCTATATTTTGTGATTTAATTTTATTGTTTCTAATCATTTTTATATCTTTTTATTAGATCATCCATCAGAATAAAAGCAATTCTGCTATTTCCAAACCACTCTCATTTGGTAATGGAGCTCGTTTCTTTTCTGTCAGATGTGTTTTGGCTGGGCATATCTCACAGTTCCAAGTGGCGGGGGGTTCGTGATGAGGCTCAAGCTTGCTGTTCTTGAGATCGCACCATCCTGCGAGCGTCTTTGTAAATGTTGACGTCAACGCTAGAAGGAGCTCTCTGTTTCTGAAAACCGCCTTTGTCACAAGAGCTGACTCTGATCTTTCTTTCTCCTTATGAATAAAGCCCTAAACCGTTGCCCACGAGTCCTCTTTGACCTTTGTCACCAAAGTTGTTAGGCTATAGCTGCTGCCCACTTGGTGATTAATTCCTTAATTATCTTACAGGTAACTGTCAGGGAGTCCACGTGGGGCTGTTTGTTAGCTTGGGCTGTAAGCACTCTTTAGATCCAAAGAAGATTCTGGACCTTGTCCCTCAAGGACAAGAGATTTGTATTAGTCAGGTTTGCCAGAGAAACAGATCCAATGGGATGGGATAGGTGTGTATACACACACACATATATACATACATGTGCACAATTACACACATCTCTCTCTCTCTCTCTCTCTCGATTTGTTTTAAGGAACTGGCTCGTGCAATTGTGGGGTCTTGGTGAGTCCAAAATCTGCTGGGGGAGACAAGCAGACTAGAGACTTAGAAAAGAGTTACAGTTCTAGTCCAAAGGCCATCTGCGGGCAGAATTCCCTCTTGCTTGGGGGAGGGTCAGCCTTTTGTTCTCTTCACGTCTTCAACTAATTGGACAAGGCCCACCCACTCACCATCTACTGATTTAGATGAAAATCTCATCCAAAAACACCCTCACAAAAACATACAGGATAATATTTGGCCAAATGTCCGGTCACTGTAGCCAAGCCAAGTCGATACATAAAATTAACCATCACAATTTTCTCTCTCTTCTTCTAATTCTCTGTTGCCTCCTTTCTGCCCGAGTCATGCCTTTGCCCACAAAGTTAAGGGAGTATCAGAATTTGGACTTGCCTAAGAATAGCCTGAGACCCTTAGTAAAAAGTTCCGTTCCAGGCCCCATCACTCAGATTTGGATGCCTTTTTTGGGCAGCCGGGCGATTCTGATGCAAAAGTAGATTGTAGACAACATGTCTGGAAACTGGCTTCGGAAAAGTGCTTATCATCTCCCCATTCTTGCTGACTTCCTAAAGCAAATACGCGACATCTTTTTATTTAAGGATTGCATTGTTAATCATTTCAAGGCCACATGCAGTTAATAGTAAAAGATAAATGCTGGGTGGTGATGTCATGGTTCAGTAAATATCCCATAGTTTTCCTGTTTGTTGGCTTTGGTCTATATTGGTAGGTAAATGGGATCATGCCTCCATTCCTGGAAGGTTCCTAGAAATCTCTCTAGATTTTGCCTTAGGAATCCATCACCATTAGGCTAATCAGGTTGGGTACCAGGGCTGACTACTGAGACTTTGCTTTGAGCAAGAATTGAACTGGCATCATTCTCAGGCCCTTCTAGACCCTAGGTGTGGGCCTGTACCTGGGAAGCACTTTGTGCTTGGTCCCTAAGGAGTCCTAACCTTCTGTTACCTCTCTCCCTACCCTTGGAAGTTGAAGGCTTGAGTTCTAGGAAGTTCTACTCTTTCTACCTATGACTGAGTTCTTTCAGTTGGGTTTGGTTTATTGGAAATAAATCACTGACCTGAACCAGTTGCTTTATCCATTGCTCGATAATACCCTGTCCCATGTGGCCTAGCTGGGAGACACTATCCTCCCAGGACCCTGTCTGCCTTATATCAGCTCCCCTCTCCCTATTTTTCCCCGTTACAAAAATGTGCGCCTCTTTGTTAGGGCCGCCAGTAAATTCTCATGTCTTGGGCAGGTTTCGGAGCTCACTGGCAGAGCAGAATGACATGTGCACTGCAGCTGACGCTCGAGCAGTTTGCCAGCACCCGACCCAGCCCCTCCCACCACCCCTGCGTCCCCGATTCCACGCCGATCTCTGTGGTTTTGTTCCTGTCATTCCCCACCTGGAGCAAGTACCTGCCTCACCACCCCTGCTCCTCTGCCCTTCGCCCCCTGCCCTCCCATCTCCCTGGATATTTTTCAGGATAGGCTCAAAATCTTTCTGCTTCCAGAAGCTGTTCCTGATTCCCCAGTACAAAGTAGCTCCCTCCTCTCAAGTCCTGTAGAATTTTTCTTCTCTTACAGGACACGTGACTTTGGATTTATGCTTATACTTCTTTATGTCCATTATTCTTTGCGTTCACTTCATTGCAGCATTATGGAGCACCTGCTGTATGCCTGGCACTTCCTTGTGCTCTGGGAATCACACACCTGGGTGGGCTACAGGCATGGGTGCTGGACGAGTAGCTCAAGGATCGGGGCACAGTGTGATGAGTGCGGGAGAGGTTTGTAGAGGTGAGCTCTGGAGGCCCAGAGAAATGTCCGACTCAGAAGTGAGATTGCAGAGAGCTTCTCCAGGAGTCTCCAGTGGTGAGCTCTTCATCACTGGCATCTGTGTCTGGTTCATTCTGTGTGCATCGTAATGACTAGCATGGCACTTTCCATATAGGAGAGGCTCAGAACCTGCCTATGAACTGAATGAGAAAAATAAATAAGTGAACACAAATATGGTAGGAAAGCAATTCTCTGAGTTTTGAGTTAGATATGTAATGGGAGTCCTATGTTTGATAAAAATGGCAGCATGGAAAGTAAATGGTGAATTTAGTTTTACAAAATAATGAGTTGGAAAATATTCTCTGATCTAAGTAAGGCTGCTTCACAGAAAGTGTGAGACAGAAAGTTGTGGTGGCCCCCAGGAACACTTTAAAGCAGCGTCGCCGATCCTTTCCCCATCATTTCAAAAGGAAGTAGGTCAGGATAATTTGAACCCGTGGATCTCTGATGCTGCCCTCCTGTCGGGTTGAGATCATCAGTGAACTCTTTCTAGGTTAGGTAGTGGCAGTGTGCAGGAGGGCATGGAAAGATGTCATCTTCATTCATCCCTCACTTCTTCGAGAGCTAATTCTTCCACATCATTAGTGCAAACACAAAGGGCCTCACGGGACCTTGGAAAGGCACCGTGACCTGGTCGGCTTGTATGAAAGGAGCAAGATGGGCGGGTAGACGAGGGAGGCTGCGAGAGTCAGAGGAAGGACTTTCACTACATCCTTTTCAGCATCCAAACAGCAGCTGGCAGTCAGGACGTCAGACATGGGGTTGCCTTTTCATAGTTCTGTTCAGTGTGTTGTGGGGTTAGGTCCTCATGGCTCGGCCCATACTCTAGAGGAATTTCTCCTTTAAGTAGGGAATGAAACTCAGCGAGAGAGGGCGCAGAGTGGAACAGTGCGTGGGAAACATTTGATGACCCAGTGGCAAGTGGCATTACAGAGAAAAAAGACTAACTTATGCTAAGAAATTATTCTTTTGAGAAGAAAGGAAAACCTTTTCTCTTGACCGAATAAATGGATTTATAACAATGCTCATTAAAAACTTTGAAGCCAGAGAATAGAGATACTTTAAACTTAATGCCAAAGTGAAGGTGTCTGAGATATATTTATTTGCTGATAGGAGAAGGGTGATCTCTTCCACAGCTTTTACTTGCAGAAACTGTTTTGTGGACCTGTGAGAGATAAAGTGCTTTTTCGAATAATAAAAAACACAATAATAATTATTAGAAACACATTAACCACTGAGATCATAAAAGTAAGTGCAGCCCAGCTGTTGCTTTTTTAAGGTGTAAAGTATCAGCCTGTCTAGAATTCATTTGACGTGTGTTTAAATTATCATTCTTGGTACTAATGTAATTAAAAAGCCATTGCTGCCTTTTATTTATTTATTTATTTATTTTAAAATAAATATTAATATTTTACTTAACCCAATACATTTAAAACATTATCATGTTAACATGTCATCAATATAGAAAATTATTAATGAAATATTTCACACTCTTTTTTCATGCTGAATCTTCAAAATTCTATGTGCATGTGTATAAATTTTTTTTTTAGAACAGAAGGATGATCATATCGTTGCCTGCACAAAAAATACAACATATTTGAATCATTTATTGTAAATAAAAAAATTCTAAAATTACCTGCCGAAGGATAGACATTTCATCACGTTTCTATTCAGCGTCAGTATTTTCCAGGAGGTTGAGTGTATCTCCCATGCTAACTGTCGTAGAGGTGTTGTGCGATATTAGTGAAATGTCAAATGTCTTAGGGTGAGGACTGTGTCATTGGTAACATTTTCAGGGTCATAGAATTTAGAGTGGAAAGTGATTTTAGAGGCCTGTCTACCTGTTTTATTTTGAACACCAAGAAATCAAGGTCTAAGAGAGATTTAAGCTATTTGCTCAAGGCCTGAGAGCTAATTCATGGTAGAGGCAGGCAAGATCGATTTCTGGGCTTTTCTGTTCGGGGCTTCCTCTTGCTGAGCAACATGCCTCTAATTCCCTCTACCCTCCTCAACAGTGTCCTCTGTTAGGACATTTAGGATTTTAGCAGCCTTTGTAACCCATTTGGTGTCCTCATGTAAAGTATTACTGTTTACGACAAGGAACATCAGGTATGGGGTGGAAATGGGATTTTTTAGGGAGAGGGCAGTTTGAACTTATGGCATTTTAGTGCAGCGTTTCTCAAACGTCAATGTGCACACAGATCATATGGGGATCTTGTAAAAATGCACAACCTGACTCCAAGGGTCTGGGGATGGGCCTGAGATGAGACGCAGATGATGCTGACATTGCTGGCCACTGACATCAGGCCATTAAAGTGCATTAAAGGCACCGTTCTGGTGACCTCTCAGAGACTTGGAAGACTCAGCAACTGCTGAGTCTTTATGGAGAGGAGAGAGACTCATTTCAGAACTGTACTGGAGACAGATCACTATAATTCTTAGATTTTAATTAATAACTTTTAAAATACAGACATAGGCTCTGACTAGACTTTTATACCCGAGAGAAGAAAACCATTGCTTTGGAGTGTGGTGGGTGTGCTTTCCTTGTTGCCTTTCTCCCTGAAATACTGATCTCTTTGGACTTTTCTTCAGTCTGTAAGTCAGTGAGCCCCGTGCAAGCCACTGGGGATACTATGGCTAAAGGTATGTGCCCAGGGAGGGCATTCCATGGGGCACTGTGTCGTCACTCCTCTTTAGGGCCTAGAACCCACCAGTACTGCTTGCTCTCAAAGAAGGGGTCTGTTCCACTTATCATTCTGAAGGATTCATTTACTTTTCCACATTTCATTCCCTCTTCCAGTGTTCTGTGAGCACCTCTTCTGTGTTGGGCATGAGTTGTACTGTCACCAAACCGGCGGGGAGACACACAGATGTGGTCCCTGCTCTCCTGACCTTTCTGGTTAGAAAGCTGGCACTGGGAGTCATTGAACTCGACTCTCATCTGAGCCTCCTCTAAAAGACTAGCAACCTCCCCAGCCTTCTTCAGCCTCTAATTAAATACATAGCCCGTGACCACTGGAGGCAGTTGGAATTTCTTTCAGATTTTGAGGGGAAACACCCCTCCTGATGTTCCCCAACTGTGGTCTTCTGTCTTCTGTGCCCACTCCAAATACGGCTTTGGGATATCAAGAGACTCCTCTGTTTCCCTTGTGTCTGACAAGAAAAGACCTTTGGTTTGTTACGATAATTGCTCCATTCCTTCTGGGAACTCGTCTCAGAGTCAAAAATCAGCCTGGCTTTGCAGCACCTCCTTCCAAGTTGTGGGGTGTTCAGTGGCTTCTGAATGACCAGTCATATGGGTCGGAATAAGCTGCTGTTCGGGGGCTAGGACAGCATCACTGTTTCAACACTGGACAGAAACACGCCTGGGCTCTGGGTGTTGTCTGCTAATGCATCTCTAACAGCAGGCAGAGTTGGAGGGTTTCTTCATGGTAGTAGCTGAGAACTCCTGGGCCTCAGGACCAAGACTGGCTTCCTCCCTGGCCTCCCAGAGTGCTCTGGTCTTTAGAATTTGACCCATTTCCTGCATACTGAGTTCCAAACTCATCAAAGTTTTGCCCATTGGATACCATGTTAGTAATTTTATTGTAAAAAATGTTTGGCTTTTTATAGCAGCACAGTTCACAATTGCAAAGGTGTGGAAACAACCCAGGTTCCCATCAATACATGAGTGGATTAATAAAATGTGGTATATGTATACCATGGAGTACTATTCAGCTTTAAAAAACAACGGCGATATAGCACCTCTTGTATTATCCTGGATAGAGCTGGAACCCATTCTACTTAGTGATGTATCTCAAGAATGGAAAAACCAGCACCACATGTACTCACCAGCAAATTGGTATTAACGGATCAACACTTAAGTGGACATATAGGAATAACATTTATCGGGTGTCGGGTGGGAGGAAGGGGGGAGGGGGGCATGGGCAATATATGTAACCTTAACATTTGTACCCCCATAATATGCTGAAATTAAAAAAAAAGAAAAAGAAAAAAAATGTTTGGCTTTATCTAGCACAGTGGTTTTCAGACATTTAGGCCTCAGGATCCCTTTATATTCTTAGAAATGATTGAGGATCCCAAAGAACTTTCATTGATTGGGTTATATTGGGTTATATTATTGCATTAAATTAAAACTGAGGAATTAAAAAACATTAATTCATTTGATTGACAGACACATCACATGTTAACATAAATAATATCTTTTAAAAGAAAAATAACTATATTTTCCAAAACAAAAAAAAATTAGTAAGAAGAGTGGCATTGTTTTCATTTTTATAAATTTCTTTACTCTCTGGCTTAAAAGAAGACAGCTGGATTTTTACATTTGCTTTTACATTCAATCTGTTGCAATATGTTGTTTTGGTTGAAGTCTAAGAAGAAAATTCAGACTCACACAGATATTTAGTTGGAAAAGGGAGAAATGTTTTAATAGTCTTTTCAGATAATTGTAGATATTCTTGAAAACACTCCAAAACTTGACAAGCGGTAGATTCTTAAAGGTTAATTGAATGTGGAATCTGAAACCATATCAGTAAACTTTTGTACTTTGTTACATTACAATCTATTGGTCTGTCTTGTTTTTGGATCTTTTACCCATGAATGGGTTTTGTAACATCATGCATCAGTCATTTGGAAAATATTGGATCGCTGAGTTATATAGAGCTTCCAAATGCTGACACATTTCATTATACAGTATCAAAAAAATCACATCTGTGATTAATATCACCATCACTTTCATCAGAAACATCTTTAAGTATTGGGAATCTGTCAAGCTTATAACAGAAAATAAAAGTTTTCCAAAATTCTAATTTGTTCTTGAAAGCTCAGATTTTATCTCCGACAACAAAAACCGTTGGTTATTTTCCTTGAAGTGACAGGCTCACTTGGTTTATTTGAGAGCACATGTCTGCCAAATAGCCAAGTCTGAATAACCGTAGCTTGCCTTTCAGCCACTTTTTTACGGAAAAGTGGTGTTCTGTGAGAAACAGGCTACTTCAGGTCAGGACAAGCAATCGCCCAAGTGTGTTTCCTTGAGACGACCGTTGAGCTTCCGTGTGCAGCAGAAGTGCTTTGTGGCTGTGTCCCATTCTGTCACACAGAATGTTAAAAAGATGTTCACTCAGGGCTTGAGAGTTCATGAAATTTTAATTTTTACTGGTTCATCAAGGACACGCTCAGTGAAACTAATGTTTTTTCCTCCTGCAAATGCCTGATGGTGGTGAAGATCCAAAGGCTGCTTCAAATCACCGCTTTGATTTTTACCAAGACATCAGCAGTTTCTCACCATTGTCTGTGCATCTTTAGGGCCAACGTCAACAGAATGAAAAAGTCATATCATGTCTTATTAATATTATTATAAAATAGTTTTGGCCTCATGGACCCCCTGCCTGGGACCTCCCAGAAGTCTGGAAACCACATTTTGAAAACCTCTGCCCTGGTCCAGGCTTTGTCTGTAATCCTGTTCTCTGGAGCTCTGTTTTTATGTTCTATACTTTTAACCTATTATTCTAAGCATCCCAAGTTTAGTTTTGGATAATTCAGTTTTTTCTCTCTTTCTTTGACCTTGGAAACCACTTTGTAGCTTTTGTCCCTCTTCTATGGTGATTCTTCGAATGGCTTCTTTGTGTTTTTTTTTTTTTTGAGACAGAGTCTCGCTTTGTTGCCCAGGCTAGAGTGAGTGCCCTGGTGTCAGTGGCGTCAGCCTAGCTCACAGCAACCTCAAACTCCTGGGCTCAAGCAATCCTTCTGCCTCAGCCTCCTGAGTTGCTGGAACTACAGGCATGTGCCACCATGCCCGGCTAATTTTTTTTATATATTTTTAGTTTGCCAATTAATTTCTTTCTATTTATAGTAGAGACGGGTCTTGGTCTTGCTCAGGCTGGTTTCAAACTCCTGACCTCGAGCAATCCACCCTCCTGGGCCTCCCAGAGTGCTAGGATTACAGGCGTGAGCCACCGTGCCCCACCTGAATGGCTCCTTTGTAACAGCTCAGGTCAATTTGCTAAAAGCTGATTTGCAAGTTCTCCCTCTTTGTCTGCTCCTCAGCACCTCACCCCCATGCCAGCCCCAGGATCTGCAGCCTAGAGTCTCCCCTGCTATACCCAAGGCACCTTCCCCCTGCTTCCGTCTCTGCCAGCAGCCTGCAGGGGCCAGATCAGAAACAAACTGAACATTCTCTAAAATCCTATCAAAAAGATAAAATGAAAGCTGGCCAATTAAAATTAAGGAAATCTTCTAAGGTATTTAAAACCAACCTTTCTGTTAAACATTGTTGCAAGCTTTTGTCAACTGAAAAAGAGTCACCAAGTCTATAAATTTAGAAAGGAGACTTTATTTTATAAAGGATTACAACCTGCAGGGTGGTCCTCCTGGCAAGCTGGGAAGCATTGCCTTGGCAGACGCAGAGAGACAAGCACTTCAGGGGCGGGGTTGTCCTCATGGACCCCCTGACAGGGTCTCAGAGACCCCTTAGAAGTCTAGAAACTGCATTTTGAGAACTGAATTTATGCTGAACAGGTTGGCCAAGTATACATATTCAACAGGTTACAGGAGGAGTTATGAATATTCATGAAGGAGACCCATGCACATGCATATGAAGTTTACATGTATGTAACATACACTCCATGATCATTTAGAGGTAGAGATTTAATGTTTAAATGCATTATAATTAGGTCCTATATATAAAAAAGCAAAATACACAGTCCAGGAACTGTGTCTTCTGAGGCCAGAACCAGTCCATGGCCAGCAGTCATTTATTAAGAAGAAACTCTCTTTGTGTTCTGAAATAGCTATCGTGTTGGAACCACAAAAACAGGAGGAGGGCCTAGGGGTTGGACGAAGCAAGTGGAGGGGTCTTCTGGCCTTTTGTTCGCTCCAGCTGGTCTTTGCTAAAATCTAGTAATGATTAATTAGGGAGAGTTGAAAGCAAATGGAATGTGACTATTCTCCCATACTGCCATGGCTGGGAAATAAAAATTTGGGGATTTTTTTTTTAGCCAGAGGAGGGTCCATTATTCTGTTGGAGGGGTTTAGGACGTTTATTTCAGTCCTCAGTTTCTAGATACTAAAAAGAAGCAAGGAAATTGAGCAATTTGCCTTTCAGAGAATTGGCTTGCTTCCCTGGGCTTCACTTCTTGGGCTCTATCCATGGCCTGGAATCTTCTCCTTAAAAGATGTTCTGAGAATTTGCCCCTGGACCTTGCTGTTAGGAAGACAGTGATGGTGGTGGGGAGGAAACCAGATTGCAGGGACCAAAGAAGAGATTGGGTAGCTGCGTGGCTTGCCTTTTTGATAAGCTTGGCACTGGAGGGAGGGACAGGGTGGGATGGTACCCAAGTGAGGAGTTGGGACAAAAGAAAGACTTTTGTTCCTGCAGCAGAGGATGGATTGCATTGAAATAGGCCAAGGGAAAGAAACTGTCAGCTGGGGAGATGGAAGATGCATCGGAGTGGTCGAGGGTGGGGTGTCATTCGTGGATGGCGGTCTTGGAGGAGATGGAATCAAGAGAGGTGAGGAAGGCTGCAGGAAAGAGGAGGAAAACTTCCTTCTCTGAGCAAGTGATGTTAGGCAAAAGACTTGACAGAGGTATTTTAAATTTTTTGAATTGAAGTGAAATTCAAATAACATAAAATTAACCATTTTAAGGTAAGTAATTGAGTGGCATTGAGTACATTTTCACACCACCTTTAGTTCCAAAACATTCTCATCACCCCAAAATAAAGCCCCATATCCATTGAGCAGTTACTCCCCACTCCCCGCTTCTCCCTGTCAACCACCAGTCTGCGTTCTGTCTGTGGATTTACCTATACCGCACATTTCCTACAAATGGAATCATAGTAAATGGGCCTTTTGTGCTTGGCTTCTTTCCCTCGGTGTACTGTTTTCCAGTTCATCCATGTTATAGCATGTGTCAGTACGTCCTTCCTTTATGTGTGTGAATAGCGTTCCATTGTGCGGATACACCACAATTTGTTTATCCCTTTACCACTGGTAGACATTTGGGTTGTTTCCACCTTTTGGCTATTGCGGATAGTGCTGCTATGATCATGCATGTACAAGTATTTGTTTGACTCCTATTAATATTTCCAATTCTTTTGGGTGGATACCTAAGGAGCGGAATTTCTGAATCACATGGTAATTCTGTTTTGCTTCTTGAGGCACTGCCAAACTGTTTTTCACAGTGGCGGAGCCATTTCACATTCCTGGCAATGTGTGAGTGTTTCAATTTCTACACATAACTCTCCAACACTTGTTATTTTCCATTTTTTAAGATTCTTGCCACCCTAGTGTGTATCTGATTGCGGTTTTGATTTTGCATTTCCCTAATGAAGAATGATATGGATATTGGATATTGATCAGAGTTTCTAAAAAAATATTATTATGTGTTTTATTTCTGTATGAAAACTGATTTCCAACCATATCCTCTTAGTCCATGAGGCAGATCTTGGTTTTTGAGGCAAGAAATAATGGCAGATGCCACTATGTCCAATTGCTTGAGAGCCGCTCTCCTGGGCGTGCTGGGTTGCTCTGCCTCTTTATGGGGGCAGCTGACTCCATTTGCCTGGGACACCTTGAAGATTGGTCTAGGCTAGGTGGGAGCTGGGATATCTGCTGTGTCCCAGGTTATCCTTTGCCTCAAAGTCTTTTACAAGCTAGGTTTGTTTCTAGGGAATGTGTCATAAGGCAGATTCAGAGAAGATGGTACCCTGATATTGCCTTCACCCCAAACTGGCCAGGAACCCACCACCTCTGTGGGGAAGAGGCAGAACAAATATCACCCCAACCATGTGCCAGATGGTCGTGAGCTCTCCTGTGGGTTTCTTCCTCTAGGTTGCCCTTTCCCTGTACTCCAAGAATAATCCCAAGAAACTCGGCCTAAACCTGCGTGTCTGTTACTGATTGGCCGCAGGGGACCCATCTCGTTCTCAATTTCCTTTCACATAATGGGCATGTTGAGGCTAAGATCAGCATTTAATTGAGCCACAGACATCAGTCCTTTCCAAGTTCACAGTAGAGGAGAGTTTCTAGTTTAATGATAATTCTGTGGTTAAGCAGGATATTTCCAAGTCAATAAGGAATAGAGAAGCTGACTCCAGAGGGAGTGAGAAAACTTCCCTGGAATACCACAGCTGCTCGGTAATGGATAAACCCAGCAAGGTTACCACAGGCCCTCTAGGGCCATTGCCATGAATGGAATCATGTCTCCTCTATACGGCTGCAATTAGTTTCCACACAATTTCTGGGCGGAAAATTTGAGCAGTTTCTCAAACCTCAGACAGAGGTGGTTATATGATATGTGCAGTGGGGTATCATTTAGGGCTTGGATGTAGAGAGAAGGGCACAGAGGACTCTAGCATGACAGTCTTCCCAGCAATCTGAAGAGGCACTGGCAAATATGGAATGTGCTAGAACTGCCCAGTATTCGAAGGTCATTAACTATGGAGAACATCAGAACTGTCATTTGCATGTTTTGTTCTTACATCATCACAGTATTTAGGCAGGAATCTGGGAGAAAATTGAAACATATGAACAGAGTAAGTATCCATAGCTGCATTTATACATTTCATAAATGATTATGCATGTGTGTTTAGGTCTATATCTACAGAAAAACTTTAAAAATTTTTGCTTTTTCTCTCTTCATTGTGTCTCCACATTATAGTTCAAGAAGCGCTTTCCTAACTTCCTTAGTATGTTTTTTTTATTTTTCTTTTCTACTAACCTTCTTTTTCACGATTTCTTTATTGCAATTTTACCTTTATCCTTCTTCTTTGTAGTTCTCTGGTCTCAGTTTGGTTTTGTATATATTTAAATGCTGGTAAGCAAAGTGCACTAGGTATAAGTAACAAAGTTGAACGAAACATTATGCAAATTAAGTGTTGATGCCAGAAGTATTAATGGTCAGTAAAAACTGAAATATTAAAGGGATGAGTTATATGTCATGAAAGCACCAACTGAGGTGACAGTAAAACAATCTTCCAAGGAAGGGTTGTTGGGGTTTTGAATGGAAAAAGAGGCTTTGGCCAGATGAGTGGGTGAGTGGCCAGGGTCTTGGTTCGTTTGGAGTAGGAGGAGATTGAGGGTGGGGCTTAACCACAGACAGTGGGAACTTGTAGTGGAATCTGGTTACTTTTCACCAAGATTGAAATATTTTCATTGATTTTTCAACCACAGCTTGCTCCTCTATTGTTAGAATTTCTCCACATGGTAGATTTGGGGATTTAAAAAATGATATTATGTTGTGGTAGCTAAAATCAGAAGCAGCAGCCAAATTTGACTTTTGCCTGAAGGGCTTTTTCAGGTTGCTAAAATAAATGAAAATGTGAGAAGCATGGGCTTCCATATTTAGATTAGTATAATATTATATGCCCATTTTCTACCATGAAAGCAATCTGCTTTTCAATCTAATCAGATACACTCCATGGTATTAGCTTTGATTTAAATTTACAGGGTGCTAATGAGACATTAGTGTGTCACTGGGCCTTGGTAGGAAGGTTCTTCCACACGCCACAGTCCTGTGACACGGACATTTTATTCACGGGATTGTTGGATAGAAATAATCCATCCAATTGAGGCTCTAGGGAATTAAGTGAAATAATTTCAGATAAGTGTTAAAATTTGAGAATTTTATAGTGCTTCCAAGGTACTCACATGTTTAGTTTTGTTTAGATCAGTAACAGAAGCACATGAAGGCCTTATTTCTGTTGCCTAGTTAGAGAATTCAAGGTGACGGCAAACACCTGTGTGTTAAGAGACAGCTGTTGTATGTGGTCCAGGTGATGTCAGAGGGTGCTTCCATATTTGTACAGCACCATCTCGTGGAGAACGAGGATTTGTGGCCCGGGGAAGGCCAGAAGACTTGCAGGCAGAGATCCAGGGTCAAGGTCTGACTGTAGCACTTGCTGAAATTGGATTACTTAATTCCCAGGGCTTCAGTACACCCATTTGGTCCTAGGAATGATGAAACTGTCCATGCCACTGTCCAGGCATATGGAAAGCCTTGGGCTGGCACAAATCCATACAGGTACTGGAAAAAAATCCTAATGGAATTTGAAATGGGATCACATAGGTGCAAGCACTTTGTAAAGTGTTTTACAAATAAAAGGTAGTACATGCAATGTGCAAACCTCTAAAGAGGGGTCTGTTGCCTCTGTCAACAGCCACTTCCTCTGGCCCCTGCTGCATTTGGTGTCCTGACTTTCATCCTTGGAAGTGGCTGCCTCCACTCATCCTCTTTCGAACTACCCAGGACACTCCTGGCCGACACCACTGACTTGGACTATAGCGGAAATCATTTGGGGCTAGACTCATGTTTAATTTCCTTCTTAGAGTTCTAATTTTACAGGGTAATTGTTGGGAGAAAGTTGATACTTTGATTTCCGAGCCACAGGCATATGCTCCATTCACTCTGCTTTTTATTTTTATTTTTTAAGAGACCCATCCCGTGGCAAGCATTGGTGCAGCTGCCACACAAATGTGCCTTTGCCTTGCTTCTTAGCCATTGTTGTGAGGCTCTACTCAGCCAAATGTACTTCGGTTTTACACATAAACTGTAAAATGGTTGACAAATATCAATGTTAGCCAGAAACACAAATATATAATTGTTCCCCAAGAATAAACCTGATCTACTTTTAAAAAGTAGCAAAGCCATAGGAATAGTAGTAGGAGATAACAACTTAAAAAAAAATTTTTTTTTTTATCATGAAGGTCTGTGCTTCCCAACTAAATATTCTTTTTATGCTTTTAAGTAATAAAAGTAACTCAACATTGATACAATCCAGTTGCTCATGCTGTTGGACAGAAGGCAGTGGGCTGGGAGGCCCTACTTGGTATAAGATTCAAAGCTATCTAGGGAGGTTTCTTCATCCTAAATTTCCTGGAGACACCAGCCTGGCAGGGTGCCTAGATTCCTGTTCTTTGAGCTTAATTCCTATATAATAAAGGCATGATTTTCTATTTAAATGCAAATGTCCCCAAAATAGTAACACATTAAGGTGTTCTCTGTCATTAACATGGGAATAACTTAGTTTAGTCCGGGGTTGGTTTCAGTAGGAGAATAGCTCATTCTAGAATGCAGGTGCTGTTTGGAGGTGTTGGCGGTGAGAATAGGGGTTTGGGTTTGGGGAGGTGAGATTTGTCAGGTATGTCAGCAAATCTGAGCCTTATGTTTGGGTTTCATCTCTTCCCTGTTCAGAAACGGGAGAGACTGGCGATATTTGAGTCATTCTTCTGAGGCAGATGTTATGCCGGATAATCCAAACAACTCTTACCCTGGAGGAGCCTGAGAAACTCCAGGTGAAACCCTCATCTGACAGTAGGAATGACCTGAGCCTCATTCCATAGAGAAAGCCCAGTGATGCAGCTTTCAGAGAAGACAGGAATTTGGGCCAGCTCATAGGATTTTTTTTTTTTTCTTTTTAACACGAGCCTCTAGAAATTATAATTGGAAAAAAGAATTTGAGATTGGCCTCTGTAACAAGGACTGCGGTACCTGGCAGCCACACTCCAGTGTGTACCGCCCTTGTCAGGGGCTGTGCACCTGAATGAGGACGTGAGGTTGATGTCCTTTCCCAGCACACGTGGATCTGTGTTGGCCTAAAGACTTCCGCACCCTGTGACAGCCCCGTGACACAGCCATTTTCGTCACCCCCGTCATCAGAGGGAGGTACGAAGGCTCTCAGGAATTAAGCGTGGGTTTCCTTTTCTCTGAATAAAGAACCTAAATTCAATATCCTTGTCTAGCCATCATAAAGGAGCTAGAAAAGAAACGACAAGCACCACAATGGTTAAAATGTGATACGTTAACCAAGACATTTTTGAGAGGCAGATACGAGCAGTGTTAATGTCCTTCCATTCAAATTTCTATGCAGATTCCCTTTCTTACTCAGAATTGGAGGATTAGATTATCACATGAAAGAAATTGCATTATGTGAATATTATAGATTAATAAAAACTGTTTAAAAGGGAGCAAGATTCATTTTGTTTGCGAATTTATCTGATTCTTTTGCTACTCCTGAGTGAGATATTTTGATGAGTGTCTTCTGGAGATTATTAAAATGATTATTTTCTAATTATTCTGGAGAAACACATTTATTAGCTATAACCTGCCTTTTGTTCAATTTTAAAATGATGAAAACAACAAGCATTTAATGAGATAAGATTTAATTAAGATGAATGATAGAACCTTCCCACCTTTGCTGGTGCTATTTTAATGTGTATGGGTATGATTCAGTAAAGTAAGAAATGGCTTGGTTAGATCAGGGACTCTATAGAAATAAAATCCTTTACAATAACATGGAAAGATAGTGGTTTTCCCCTAAATACTGAAGAAATATTTTTAGTCAAATTCCACAGTATCAGGGATTATATAAACCTCTTGGAATTTAGGCTGTGATATCAATATTCTAGATTTACATGTATATTTTTATTTCTATGAGAGAACACTGGGCTAAAAAGTTGGTATTCACCCTCCAGGAGGAAGACTAATGTGATCCTTCATATCAGCTCTGTGCTGTTTTTACATTTTTGTTTATTTACAGTCTCTCTCTCTCTATTAGATTTGAGACTAGCCACAAAAATATATAAGCTATAAAATAGCCTATTAAGAGGAAAATAGAAGTGAAGACTGAGGCAAAGGAGAATGATAGGTTGCACAGGAAAGTGAAGTTGGGTCACAGTCATAAATACACAGAGGGCGGCCCACACGCGGGCCAGAGATGGACGTTGGACACACACACGGTTTCAGCTGTGGCCCATGATGTTATGGACGGCACATGTGAAGGACCCCAAAGGGCACGTGGAGAGTCAGGGACAGGGATGGAGGTGGACAGGAGAAGGAAGGACCACACGTCAGAGTGATATTCTGAGACAGCTGCCTCGTCATTCACGGGGATGTCGCACAGGTGGGTCTTCGGGTCTCTCTCCCTATCTCAGAGTCTTGAGTTTTAGATGGTGACAAAGGTCTTGAGAAATCCATGGTTCAGCCCCAAGAGGACAAAGGCTGTCACTTAGGATTGACCCAGGATCAACCCGGAGCAATCAGAGTGTGTCAGACCGTGACTTGGGGGGATTCTCTGTACGGGATCAGGTGCTGCACGTTTTACCTGGACCAGGTGCAGGTGCAGCTCCTTCTCGCCTGGTCTCCACAGCTGTTTGAACACCTGATTCTTTCCTGTCTCCTTATGAAACCCCAGGGCATTCTTAATGGGGAAAAAAGCGATTGAGGGTTTTGGTGATCTTGCCCGAGGCCAGTTTCTAATCTCTCATTGCAGCCTGGTCTCTGAATCCAGCCTGTGACTTAATTTGTTGATTTTCATTACCTGACTCAGACAGGAACTGGGCAGGGACCAGCCAACCATCCTGTGTCATGGAAACAGCCATTGTATCCCTGAGTGTCTGTACTGACCCCTTTGTTACTGGGTTAGGTGTGTTTGAATATCAGCTGTATCATTTTAGAGCTTTCAACAGTTAAATTTGAAAAACACAACGTAAATAATGGCATCTTTGGGCTGTAAAACATCTCTTTTCATTTCCTCCTTTTATGGAAGTGAGGCCCAACAGGAAACAAAGCAATAAATAGTCTAAACTGTTTGCCCAAAGTCGAAAAGGGGGAAGAACCAGGAATAAGGTCCCAGCAAGCAAGAAGCAGTGTGTCCTCTTACTGTGCCCCATCGTCATCTGAGCTTCTAAGGTACAGGGCGGGCCCTGCCATCGGACGACTGAGGCTCAGGTTTCGACTTTTCACTTTATAAGCTGGTGGACCTTGGTTGATTTATTTACCCTCTCTGTGCCTCAGTTTCCTCAATTATAAAATGGGAGTAACAACAAGAGCCACCCCAGAGTAGCTGTGAGGCTAACTGCATTTCGCAGAGCCTTTAGAACAGTGCCTGGCATTTATTGAGGGGCCCAGCAAATACTCGCGGCTAAGATGATAGTGATGGTGACAACGACACAGATGTTTTCCCTCTAGACTGTCGGTTCCCGGGGCACGTGAGTTATATTCATATGTCTCCGTATACGCGATGCCAGCCTCTTCACACAGCTGCTGTTCAGTGAGCGTTGTGCATCCTCTGGGCTGAGGGGTGGATCGGGTGAGCATCGGAAATTTGCGGAGGACTGAAGACAGCTCTGAAAATAGTGGGAGGGATAAGCAGAAAGGGGGAGGGGGAGGTGCCATGGGCTGAGTTGTGTCCCCCTCAAATTCGTATGTTGAAATCCCAACCCCCAGTGTCCTCATAAGAAGGGATTAGGACACAGACAGGCGCAGAGGGGAGACCACGCGAGGACAGGGGAGGGGATGGCATCTGCAAGCCACGGAGAGGCCTGAGGAGAACCCAACGCTGCCTGCGACACTTTGGTCTCAGCCTGCGTATCCTCCTCCGGAACTGTGAGCAATAAATCTCTGTCGTTTAAGCTGCCTAGTCTGTGATGCTTTGTCACGGCAGCCCTAGGAAGCCAATCCAGTGAGTAGGAAAGGAACTCATGAAGCGGTGGTTAGCATTCTGGAGAGACGTGAAGTCTCTCTCCGGGAATGGGACAGGGGCAGTGGGGCTTTGTGCCCTCTGTGGGACTGGAACCCAGGGCCGCCAGATGGAAGAGTGGGCAAGGCCCTTGCAGGTCACGTCCTTCCAGCCCTCACTCAGCGCCTTATGCACGTTTGTCAGAGTGTTGTTTGAACCCTGACCCTCATAGCTGGTCACTCAATTCCTTACATTTCTGAATATCTTAACTCTTAAGGACGTTTGTACGATGAGACCAAATCGTGCCCCACCCTACCTCTCTGTGTGACCCTGAGCAAGGTACTGAAATCCTCTGATCTGTTTCCTCATTGGTCACATGGAAAAATAACACCTATCTTGCCAGACTGTTGGGAGGATTGAGTGAAATAAGCCTCACGTGATGCTTGGCACGTGGCAGGGCTTTGTCTAAGAGACGATGCTCTGTCTCCATTGGTTTCCGTCCTTAGAAAAAGTTACCACTGGCTTATCATTTTTGCCCCCAGGTGAGGTAACTTGCGGAGGATGTTGGGAAGGATCTCTACTCGTCAACAAGTCCCCTTCTCTTTAGTAATTTGTACATACAAATTTCCATTTTCTTAAAGTTTTTTTCTTACCATTCTCTTTTGATACAGCAGAGGAAATAACTAGAGGGCTGGATGGAATTTTAAAATGAGAAAGTAGAATGGTATGTCAGCTACTTAAGGGAACAGGCTTTTCTTTTCAGGGAAATTCAATAAAAGATGAATTTTCAGTGACATTCATTTTTTTTTCAAAAGTCAAACTTTTGTTAATGGATTAGAATATTGCAGCAAATAAATACACAGATGTTAGTGAATTGAAGATCATGGCTGATTATATGGAAATCTTTTGCTTAACAATAACCAGAGTGCTGAGAACTCGTGAGTTGCCAGGATATGGCTGGAAGCTGCTTTTGAACACCTCCATTTTGCCAACCCATACATCTAGTTTTAGGAAGAAAAGCTTTCACAAAATTCCCCAAAAGACATTTACTTTCTTCTCCCCTGAGTAGTAAAGTAAACGTCAATGTCCTTGAAAGGAAAGAGCAGGACTCTCATTATTGTTACTATTATTTAAAATTTAACATTTAAGCCAAAGGAATGAATTTTATGAATTCATGAATGTCAAGTCTTGAATTTAATGTTGAGATGATCTGCATGTTTCTAACGCTTCTTTTTTTGTGACAAGGTACCACAATTTGCAACCAATGAACCCAAGTAAAAGAGCAATAGCATGTCTAACACTAATGGGAGAATTAAATTATAAGCAATATGAATATGTTGTTTAAATTACACGTGTGATGAAATAGAACAATGTGACCTAGCCAGTGGACAAGAATTTTAAAAATGTAATTCATAGTTTTCCTTTGAGCACTCTGTTCCCAAAAAGAGGCAACAGTTTGTCTCTGTGGCTGGGTTCCAGGTGTTCTTGTGTGGTCCGCGCTCAGCATGTATAGTCACTTTTACATTATAAATAGAATTCTCAGATAGTCTCTTAAATTTTACACCAAAAATCCTTTTTGCCTCTTTAAAATATTAAATATGAGTTTAGGAGAAGCGGGAATTCTATCTAAAAGAGCATGCTAGACTGGTCTTCTGACCCTTTCGTTACAGCTCGCCTGTGCTTAATCAGATAAAAATGTGGTTACTGTTTTCTGCCTGGGTTTTAGTGTTTATTAACTTTGTAGTTTCAGACCTAAGTGACCATCAAGGCCTAGGAGCTGGGTTAATAGGTCCGTAGGTGTGGATTATCAGGACAAGGTTTCTGTGGCCTTGGTCTCCACAGTTTCAGGGTCAGTGCCTTTGGGGTGAAGGGACAGACCAGGCTAGAATCTTCCCGAGGCTGTGCTGTTACCCGAGTGAGCCAGGACTCGCCGCTCCCTCACCCTGCATCGTATTAGAGCCGTACAAGCTGCGGGCAAGAGGGGCTGCAGAAAGCCCTTGCTCCTGGAATCATCTTCACAGACAGTTGCTCCTCCATTAACTAGGAAGGAAAAGATTCCAGAGCTTTCCAACATTAGGAAACAGATGACTTTTTGATGCTGCCAGTGTATGGGGAACTAGTTTAGAGAGGTCTTCTGAATTCCCTCCCCGCCCACCCCCGGGCTCTGTAAGCAGGAATTCCTCCCTTCCCGCCAAGGCCTGGGCTGGGCGTGCCCCGCACATGACCCCAGCACGCCGGGGAGGCTGAGACCGCCAAGTTGTCCCTTGGCATAGGAATGGCTGAGCCCTCTCTTCAAGCAGACTGGGTTGTTTAGAGGGAAACATGCTCCGGTTTGTGATTCATGTTGTCCACAAGGAGAAAACATGTCAGTCCCTTAGGGCAGGCAGAGCTTTTCCTGGCACTTGGACACGAAATTAATCTCTGGAGTGAAACTTCGCATGTGAGGGCTCAGCGCTGCACACACGACGCTCTCCAGGACATTCCTCCGGCAGATGCAATAGCAGATCCCACAGGGAGGAGCTAGACGCAGGATGTCGAAAGGAGATTCTAAGGTTTCAAAGTTTTATCTTTTCTCTTCCTGTTACTTAGCCAGATCCTTAAAATAAAAATAACAATTTTTTTTTTTATTATGGGAAATTTCAAACGTATCTAAAAAAAAAGAATAATTTGGCTAAAACCATGTCTGCGTCACCTGGTTTCAACCATTCTCAACTCTTTAGCCTGCGTTGTTTTGACCTTGCAGATGTTCGGACATTTAACCGTGAATAACCCAGATGTTATCTGGAATGAGGCTGGCCTGTGATGGAAATCAACATTAGCCTGGAGAGCTGTTTAGCAAGGAGTGGCTTGAATCATCTCCATTTCATTTTCAGAGGTTTAGGGGCCCATTAGTCTCCTTTTGGCTCAGGATTGTCTTCCTAATCCTTGTCCCAGGTAGCCCCTTTAGTAAGAACATGTGTTCAAAGAATGAGGCTGTTTTAACAAAACCCAAGATATCAGAGATAGGCAAGGAAATAGGAGAAGAAGGCCTTGTACCTGCATAGAAATCTCCTGCAAGATTACTTTTAAGCAGTTTGTAATAAACTCAGCTACCTTCAGTGAACACCGAACTATCTATTATGTCTGAGTAATGCAAGTGGAAGATGTCAAGGACCTCAAATTCTGGTATAGAATTGCCCAGATTTCTAAGTCTGTTCGTGAGTGATTAGCCACTTTATGTTTAAGAGATACTTTCAACCATCAGGAAGGATATTTTTACGCTACCTGGATACCTTATTTGAATAACTTCAGTGATATTCTCAAGACTGTAGGAAATTAGAGTCAGTGAACCCAAAGGACAGTCAATAACGCAGAGCTAAGGAAGGCAGCCTGACAGCAAGGGAGAAGGTAGAGAAATCACAGAAATCTGGAGCAAGAATTAAATGCCACAGTTGTTAGGGTTATTTTAGAGTGAGGGTAAAGGGTGTCCCCACATGTGTCTACTGAACCTGAGGCCATCAGAGCAAAGGAGAGGACAGCATGCAGCTGTGAATAGAAAAGGACTTGGAATTAGACAACACAAGTTTCAGCCTTGACCTTGTGCTTGCCGGCTGGGGCACCTTAAACAATTTATCTGACTCCTGTTGAGTCTGTTTTCAATTCATAAAATGGATCTTGCAATGCCCACCTGGCAGGTGTGGTGAAGATTAATGAGATAATTTCATGTAAGCAACTTTATAAGCAATGGGATTCAATTTCTAGTCAGGTGGGATTTTATGTTCATACTGATGTCACTGAGATATCAAAAAGAGGTAAATATATTTTCTTTAAGGGAGAAAGTACCAGAGAATTATAAGCTACGATTCTTTTTTATGCTGTTGAGACAGAGTCTCACTCTGTTGCCCGGGCTAGAGTGCCATAGTGTCAGCCTAGCTCACAGCAACCTCAAACTCCTGGGCTCAAACAATCCTACCTCAGCCTCCTGAGTAGCTGGGACTATGGGCATGAGCTACCATGCCTAGATAATTTCTTTCTTTCTTTTTTTTTTTTTTTTTTTTTTTTAGCAGAGATGGAGTCTCGCTCTTGCTCAGGCTGGTCTCAAACTCCTGAGCTCAAACGATCCGCCTGCCTCAGCCTCCCAGAGTGCTAAGATTACAGGCTTCAGCCACTGCTCCTGGCCTATAAGCTATGATTCTTAAAGAGAGAAATATAGCTGCTCAGAGAACTTATCTACCTGGGATGATTTTTCACAAACAATTAGACTTCACTGAGAGGTAAAATTATAGAGAATAAGACAGAAAAGGGAGGTTGGGGCCAGATTGTCAAGGGCCTTGTGTGCCATGCTAGGGAGTTTAGACTTACTCATTTATACATTTGAGTCTATATTTCATAAAGTATTAAAATAATAAAAATGCCAAAAAATTAAGTTAGAGTCAGGGAATATATAAATTGGAAGGCAATATCCAAGTTAGAAAGGGGAAATAGTCCTATAGATTATAGATCCCGATATAGTCGTTAAAGCTGAACTTCACATTGACTCTGAGCTTACAATAGACAAATCAAAAAGGAAAAAAAATGGGTAGTTCCATGATTTGCATTGTTCATGAGGACAAAACATCAGTTCTCAAGACTAGCAAAAGTAGTGATACCTAAATGAGTGATTTTTCTTGGGTAAGACTTCATAAATGCAGCACAAAATGATGTATGGTATATGGTATTCTCAACAACATCCTCATAGTAAATGCAGTGTTTCTTGCAGGGCCCTTTACTATTTAGTTGGGAGTATAAAGGTGAGATAGCAACTCAGTGAAAGCAGTCCTCTAGAGGAGTAAGAGAATATGGTCCAGGATTCAGTTTTCTGACGGTTGGGATTGATTTGGGTGTACAAAAAACTTCAGCTATGGCAGAAAGGTTGAATTCTATATATGTGCAAAGGAAAGACATTGGTCCTTCCAGCTAGACTTCTATTGGGACAAAAGCCAACTTATCCCCCACTATCACTCTGTCCCCTCATATAGACTTACATTTCTTTATAGCACTTAACTCCATTTGATAGGAAATGATCTATTTGTTATCCCTCTAGGATGTCGTCTTCAATAGAATGTGTCCATCTCTTCCACTAGGACACAAGGCCCATGGGAACCTGGACTATGTCCTTCTGACCTTCACCACATCTCCAATGCCTACAATATTGCTTGACACATGGAAGTTTCAAAAAATGTCTTTTGAGTGAGTGGGATCAATGAATAAATGTTGGATAATATCCAGTTCAGGATAAAGATGCCAGTAAAGATACCTGTCATACTTGGAAGATCATCCAAGATGGTAGGAGTGGCAGCATAATGTGAAAATAGAAGAACTAAACAAAACTTGCTTGAATAAATGACTGTCCAGCTTCTGCTTTGAGATGGTGGTGAGATTACTCACACTCAGGGTCTAGGGCAGGCGTCTTCAAACTACAGCCCACTGGCCACATGCGGCCCGCCGAGGACACTTATCCGGCCCACCAGGTGTTTTTGCCGCCGCTGCCTGTCCTGCTTAGCAGCCAACTTGTCCCCGGCCCACAGTGCGCATGTGTGGAATGTGCGCCGCACTCTCCAACGGCCCTCCAACGGTCTGAGGGACAGTGAACTGGCCCCCTGTTTAAAAAGTTTGAGGACCCCTGGTCTAGGGGATATATGAATAAAATAAATTGTAATGAAAAGGGTAATGTAATGTAAAGCAACATTACTATATATGATACATTTTTGGGTCTTTTTTGGCACGTGAACTACCTTTTTGTAAGGTTTTATACCAAGCCACAGTCTTTACTGTAGCTTATAAGGCCCTGCATCAGGGTTTCTCAACCCTGGCACTTTTGACATTTGGGACTGGATGGTTCCTTGCCGTGGGCCTGTCCTGTTCGGTAGAGGGTGTTTAGCATCATCCTGAACTCTATCTACTAGACGCCAGTAGCAATCTTCCAGTTGTGACAACCAAAAATATCTCCAGACATTGCCAAACATCTCCTGGGGGGTACAGTGGCTCCCAGTTGAAGATCACTGTCCTGTGTGATCTGACCCCACCCCCATGACTCTCTTGTTCTTTGGGCTATTCTAGCCGCACTGGCTTCTGGGTCTTTTTGGATGTGCTAGGCATGCTTCACCTTGAATCCTTGCACCAGATGTTCCCTTTACCTGGAATATCTTCTCTCAGAGATCTCCAAGGCCATTCCCTCCCTGCCAGCAGGCCTTTGCCCAATCGTCACCTTCCAGGATACCTTGTTTAGGTTGCACTCTCCATAACCTGCCTCCTCCTTCTATCCCCCTTCTCCGTTTGTCCCCATAGCATTTATAACCTAGTTTATTGTACCATGTACTTGTTCGTTTTGTTTATCATCAGTCAGCCTCACTAGAATACGATCTCCAGGACAGAGTTTTCTACACTTCTGTGAACCCCAGCTTCTAGAACAGTGCCTGGCCCATGGTATGTGTTCAGCAAACATTGGTTGAGTGGGTGAATAAATGAATGCGTGTAGCACTGAAATTTTTTTAGCCTAGAATTTTTCAAAGTAAGCTTCTCACCACTGACTGTGAAAGTTTCATTAATGTACAAATGGAATATTTGACTTCAAGCTGCTGAGGAAAATTGAGATTCTGATTTGGGTTTTAGAATTAATCTCTAAGGGTCACTGTTCATTTTACTTGAAAAATACTTTTATACATACTTACACAATACTTTTACAAGGAAATATCTTTCTGCAATTTAGCTAAACTACCAATTTTAAGTAAGTTTATTTTGTCCCTTATGCTGGTTGAGTTAATTAGACCTAGATTAGTGATTTCATAAGTAGTGAGTTAAGCTTCTCAGTGGTGGTATAACAGTTCATAACTTCCAATGGTTAAACACAGCTTTCCACAAAAAATTATGCTAACAAGCATCATTTCCTATAATAAACATCCATGATCTCTTACAAGTCAATAGTCTTGAAACAATCAAAACAAACTTTTTATTACAGGAAATCTCTTTGTCCTTAGAAAATAGACAGGGAAAAATCTAACTTTATGGGTGATGTGACAGAGAATACACAAAGATTTAACTAAAATTTTATGGTCATAGATATGTAAACATTTGTTAATTTCCTTCCTCATTCATCAACTCTAAGAATCAATTCAGTGTTTTGCTTTGTCTAAAGCAATTGTTTCATCAACTTCTTAAAATTTCAGATTCCTGCTTAAAACAAAACAAAACAAAATGTGTGTCTTCTGTTTTACCTCTAAACTCAATCAAAGCTAACTTGAAGATATTTGATTTGGGGCTTTTAATAATTTATTTTCACAAGCAGCATATTTTCCGTGAAACTCTACGAGACGAATTACATGCTAAATGTGTCCCTCACATAACTAAGGAAATTTATCTGCAATATGGAATGTCTGGATACAAACCAAGTAAATTTTAGAGGACAGCTGCCAAAACCAATGACACGCAGTAATTCATCATGATGCGGAGGCCCACTCTGGAATTGTATGCACTGGGCGTGCACAGCATTTACATTTCAAAGACGGCCACAAATCTCTGGAGGCACAAAGAGCTCCAGACACTACTCCTGCAAATATCAAACGTGTACGCTGTTGTGCATTTGAGCAAGGATGAGATTTTCTTAGATGACAGTTCTAGAAAAAGGAGCGTCCTGGTTTAAAAGGCTACCAAGCCACCCTTGATGCAGCATCTCCCAGCCTGCAGCTACAAGGCATGTGCAAACACAACACAAAAGGGAAAAACTCAAGACATGAAAAACCAGACAGGCCTCAACCTCTCGCTCGAATGCAGAGGGAATTTCCATGTACCGCAAGGAGGCCTGAGAGATGGTAGAAGTACAAGGCAGGAAATGTAGCTCTAACTTAAGAAGAGAGGATATTCCTTTTATTCCAATTGTTCTAATTTCTAAAATGTAACTGAAAAACGTGTTCTTAAACTTAAGGAGACTTGATTGTGCAGATTACAAGAACTTGTTGTATTTCCTCAAGAAAAGCATATTCAGTTAAAAGAAACATACCTACATAATATGTGGCAGTTTGGTCAAGCTGCACGGCATATTTTATTGTCCAGCCTCTTGGCTGGAGTCTGAGGACAGGGGTCTGTCTGCTCACTCCTCATTTAGTCACTTATTGCAGGGGGTATCCTCTATGGGGTAAAACACGATCTTATGGGCAAGGGACAGTTTTTCTTAGAAAAGAAATCTGTTGGGGGTAAGAGGTGGGGAGAGTTAGATGGAAAACACTAGAAGTATAACTACAACTAGATCAGTCATATTGAAACCGTTTTACATAATGACCTAAGTGGACGTTCCTTCAAGGAACCTGAGGTTGAATCAGTACTAGGAAATCTAGACATGCAATTCATGTATTAAAAGGTCACATATGAAAACAATAGATAATTTCTACAGAAGCTAATATGGCATGGGATAAAATTCAGCAGTCATTTCCGGCATTCCACTTAGTGGTGAATTCTACGAACATCCCTTTGAGGTCAAAATTATTCTGAGTGAGCTGCCAATATCACCTTGAGAGCTGGAGAAAAGAAGGTGACATTGTCATTATTTGTAATTCGATATGGAGTGTGTGTGTGTGTGTGTGTGTGTGTGTGTGTGTGATCTAGAAAACCAGAGAATCAACTAAAATCTCTGACCTGTAGTGAAAGCTCAGTGTGATGACTGATAACCAAAACCAGTTATCTTATATGTGGGTACTAATCACCAGCAAGTGCTATGGTATTACAAGAATGGGATGAGGAGAATATCTCATTACTGATAGCTACAAAAAAAATCTAAATATGCAGGAGAAAATTTATTAAGAAATGTACAATAACTATGAAGCTTGATTGAGAGACAAAAACATTAAAGGGAGAAGAATGGGCCACCCTTTCCTCTTCTAGGAGGGAGGCACCGGGCAGTGCTCACGGGTAAGGGGTGGAGACCCTGAGCTGAGGGTACTTGGAGGAGGAGGGAGTCTCTCTCTGAGATTAGGGCAGAGCCTGGGGCCAAGGAGGGGCAGGAGAGTGAGGGGACAGTGTGGCTGGGGGGCAGTAGAGATTGGACACCTGCCAGGTTTGGGGAGACACCTGGGAAAGGTGCTTTTGTCTGTCTCGTTTAGATTTTTTTAAGTTGTAAGGTTTGCTAACGCCATTCTCTATTGCTTCTCTTCCTTTCCTCACAAAAATCCTCTGTAACAATCTACACTGCTTTGCATGGGCTTTGGAGCCAGATTTGTGGCTTTTGCAGATACGTCACTACCCTCAGGTCAGCATTAAGAAGGGAGCGGGGAGGCCCAGTTTTATTTAGATTTTGTAACTACCTGAAAAATGAAGCTTCACATCAAATTCAGTTCTCTGTGTCTGAGTTGTGGTCATTTACTAAGATAATGTTAATACAATAAACCCAACACAATGGTTACTTGAATTATACTCTTTTCAGTTTCTCTGGCACTCAGGTAATCTGTATGGCTGTGCATTGAGGCCAGGTTATAGAGAGATTCAGTAAATTTTCTCAATGCTCGGGAAGGATGGTCTGGGCAGGACATTTGATGACACGTTTGTTCCAAGTGCTGTCTATACTGAAGGATTTTAGTTGGTTGGAGTAACATCTAATTTAACGGCTGTAGCACAGCCCTGTCTGCTCTAGCAAAATTGCCATTTCCGTGTCTGGTTGGCAGAACTTCAATTTTACCTCACAACAAATTGTTCTTTCCATTTCTATTTTAGAAAGATTGAAAATGGTTGGGATAGATATGAATAAATACAAAAATAAATGTTTGGATTTAAACTGTAAAGAAACACATGCTATTTCTCTTAAAGCTATGATTTTAACCAGATTATGACGTAAGAGATATATTAAATTACTCAGGATTGGTATCATTATAGAAAGGAAGTGGTGCTTTTGGACTTCGAGGCTCATGGCCAAAGCATATGTTTGGGAGGTCTTGGTCTCATGCACTGCATTTTTTGTGTTTTAGGCAACTTTTTCGTGTACCTGTGAGGACCAGTATGTGGGTACTTTCTGCGAAGAATACGACGCTTGCCAGAGGAAACCTTGCTACAACAACGCGAGCTGTATTGATGCAAATGAAAAGCAAGATGGGAGCAATTTCACTTGCATTTGCCTTGCCGGTAGAGTATCCATAGTTCATGGTTATTAATAGTATATTTCTCTCTATACAGTGTGCACTTGGTAATTAAAGATGGTTAAACAATACTTTGTCAGGCTGTTGGATGAAGGAACTTCAAGATCTCATTTGATTCTATTAGTCTATACTTGATGTAATGAGGGAGTGAAAGAAGGAAGTTCACCTGAGGATGAACCTCACGTTCCCTTGGCTTGCTTTCTGACGTTAGAATGCTTCCGTTTTAGCATTCCACCATTTTTGTTCTGGGAAAATGATATTCTTGGTCAGATAGAGGTCTGGAGGTTTCAAAAACAATTTCGCAAATTTGTACCGAGCATTGGACTGGCACTGTGCTGGGTGATTATGTTAAGTAACTTAAGAAAAATCTAGAATAAACTCCACAAATTGTTATGTAAAGCCACCTAATCCTCCCATTTATATTAATTTCCTTTTGTTCATGTATGTTCATTAGCCCAAGTCCTTGGCATATTGTTCTCCACAGTGGGGGAGTCTTTAACATTCCTTGATTAGTATGGGGTGTTCTTGGATGCTCCATGAGACTTTGAAATCCTCAGAGCACACTGAGTGGCTCTCAGGAGAGCACGGTGGCAATGTGCCTGCAGACTTTTGTGCCCTGACAATCCTCTTAATTGACTTACTGCCCAGGAGAGTTGATTATAAACCCTTCAGCAGCAGGAGTGGCATTTTATCAGTGAACGTTTTGGTACAGCTGTTTCGATGCAGCTTAAAAGCAAACACCAAGTTACTCCTTTTTTATTATCAAATAATGTGCAAAACTGACATCTTTCCTCTTTCCATCTTATTCTTTTGCCAACTTCTGCCACTGTGTGGGGATTAGGATGTGGTAGGATCTGGGGGTGGAGTGAAGTGCTTAAGTACTCAGAGTGAGAAACAAGAGCCACAATGTAGAAGTTTAGAAAACTAAAAGGCGAAAGTCGTTCACTCATCTATTCCCACCCAAACTTTGCGAAACCTTAAGAATAGGTTGATGGTTTGGTATATTCCTTCCAGACCATCCATTGTGTATGTGTGTGTGTGTCTCAGTATGTATTTCTCTTGCAAGTCAGATGGTTAAGTATTTTTCTACAAGTTTGTAAAAAGTGATTATGTAATGCTTATTGTTCTATAACTTGCTTTCTTCAGTGTGCATTTGTCAGTAGATCATAGACATCCTACCACGTCAGTACCTATGGAGCAGCCATATTCATTTTAACAGTTGCATAGTGCATCTCCCACATTTGTATCTCCAGGTCAGGTTGCCCTCCAGACCCACTTCCCTCACAGCCTACATGTCATCTCTATTTAGATGTCCCAGGCCACCTTCAGCTCAGTCATCCCAGACTGAATTCATCATGCTTCAGCTGCACACAGCTCATCTTCCAGTGGCTCATGCAGGCCAGACATCTGCAAGCCGTCCTAAGCACCTCCTTCTCCCTCTCTGTCCATATTCTTTCTTCCTCCAGTGTCCTCCATTTTACCACCCAAAGCCCACCACCCTCTCTGCAGCCCACTGCCAGCACTGCAGGCCGCACTCCTGAGATAGCCTCCACTCTTTCTCCGTCCACTCTTGACACTGCCACACACTGGGACCAGAGATCGTGCCGAAGTGAGCATCAGCTTTCATCACGTCCTTCCCCCGGGACACTCCATTCTCCATGTGGCAGGTGATCATTTCCTGGTGGATATCTGATGTCGTTGTTTTCCTGCTTAAACCCCGTCTTCCTATTACTTTTTGGATGGAGATCAAAATCCTTAGCCTCATCCCCTCTTCCCCACATGATGTGGGGCCTTTTGCCTTTTTCCAGCCTCATCTGACACCCATGTCCCCCTAGCTCTGGTTCCAGCCACCTGGGCCCTTCACCTCCTCGACCGCTGAGCTCCCTTCCGCCGCAGGGTTCCCCCTCTCTTTCTTGTGCCTGATGGCCCTCCCTCCCTGTTTCTGTTTTGCCTGGTTAGTTACCCTCAGACTTCTGTTTCAGACCCTGGTGAAGGTCCCTTTTTCTCGGGAAGTCTTAACTAAATGCTTCAAGATAGATCTCCCTTCATTTTTCTCTTTCATAGCCCCACGTTCCTTCCTTCACAGCCCCGTTTCCAGCTTCGTGTGCAAGGGTGATTGTTTGATTATGGCCTGTCTCCCCTACCGGATTGGTAAGCCCCATGAGAGCAGGGCCCGTATCCATTTTGTTCGTGATTATATCCTAGTGTCTGACAGATCGTGGACACTCGGTCAGTGTGTTGGTGCAATGAATTAGTGAAGGAGTATAAAAGTAGACTGATGTTTTAAGCCATTCCCCTACTGATGGATCTTTGAGATGTTTGCAGTTTCTCTTTTATAAGTAGTGCTAATACAAATAAAGATCCTCCTACAAATAGTATCAATCAGAGTTGATAGGTGGAGGGTTTTGCTATTTGGACTGAAATGATTTCGGTTTGATTTTTAATCCAGGTCTGTTCTCAGAGGGGATTTTTCCATGTTTTTAAAGGATCTCATGTGCACAGAATTAGATTGATCATAATCCTTGGTTTGTGACACTCTCTCATTTTGTCCATGCATAACCTGTTTTTATATATTTGCTAAGTTTTTATATATTTGAAACCACCACCCAAAACAGTTATACCTGGTAACTAACCACAGAGTCTCCTCATCGGTCCATTCTTCCAGCAACTCTTCCCTTCCAGAGGTAAAATTACCCTGTATCTTGAGTTGGTCAGTACCTTGTTTTCCTTTTTCATAGCTTCAATATTTACATGTTTTTATGGAAGCATGTTTTTCTTTCTTTTTTTTTTTGTTTGACCAGTAAGACTACTGGAGAAAGCATGTTTTTAAATTTATAAAAATGGTATCATCCATATAATTTTCTGGTACTCTTTCCACTTAATACTGTATACTGAGATACACCTGCACTGTTGGAGCTCATGCTTTTTGACTGTTATATAAAATTCCAGTCATCTATTCTCTTGTCGACAGAGACCGATATGCATCTAGGTTGTGTACATATACTGTATGATGTTTACATAATAAAATCAGGATGAATTTCTCAGAGCATATCCTGTTGTTAAGTGGTGCATGATTATAATGCTTTGTCTCTCAATTGCCATCAGGACCATAAAGCTGTTGCATTACAAGTATGTGAATTTTGATACTCTACTTAGACAGACCTAGGGACAGTTTGGTGATTGTTGGTAAATCCATCATCGTTGGGATAGAACTCAAGAGATGGCAAATTGATCTTGATTTATAAAATGATCATCTTTTATTTCTTTTATTAAAGCAACAAAACTATTTTATAGCACCATACTTGTAAACAATGGCAAATTATTATTTTAATAAGCTACTTTCTAACAGTAGTTCTATCATTTCCTGACTATTACAGATTGAATACTCCCAAACTTTCATAAAATGATGTGAGGTTTTATTTCAGATCTAGGTGTCTTTTTGTGTTCGTCACAGTTCAAACACGTTTCAAAAATAATGTTAGTAATCACCACTGACATTCACATCACACTGTTTTCTGAGGTTCTTCTTGAAAGGCATGTGGTTTGCTTGGATTTGTCCATGTGTGAGAAAAGTCCCTCTATGTGAAAGAAGTTCTTTCTTGTTTAATGGAATTTCAAGGCAGCTTTAGAACCACAGCAGCTTTTAAAAATCCTTTCTGCTCTCCTTGAAGCTGTAGCTTTCCTTCTTTCCCCTTTCACAGAGCTGGGTCCATGGGACTCCCCTCCCTCATAGGCCCTGTACTTCCTTAAGCTCTAGAACAAATCCTGATCAGAGGTGGAAGAGATTTAGGAAACGTTACTCTGGCACCAGGGATATGTTGCCGTTCTCTTAAGTAGCTTTCTTCTTAGTCAGTTCCAATTTCTTGCAGGGACCCTTCCTCTGTAGGTTTCTTTCTCCCTTCTAGCTTCTAGCTCTGCCTCTCAGTAAGCTTTTTACTGTAGTCAAAATGGACACACACACACGGTGCTAATATTTATTGTTTACTGTGTGCTAGGTCTGTGCTAAGTGCTTTCCAAGGGTACTCTTAGAACATGTGCGAGTTGAGCACTCTTAATTTATACCAGTTTCATAGATGAGAAAACTGAGGCACAGGGAAGCTTTATAACTTGGCTGAGGGTATTAGTTAGGGCAACAGTAGGCTGCACTGCTCCAAGCCTCAGTGGCTTCCAAGAAAGGGTTAATATGTGCTTGTGTCATAGTCTGATGAGGGCACTTGCCCTCTGGGAGAAGACTCAGGGCTCCAGTTGCACATTGTGAAAACACCATCCTCAAGAGGTGGTTTTTGCAGATGCTGCTGATGGGGAAGGCACAGCTGGAGGGTCCCTTGTGACCTGGAGGCACTTCCGCCACATGCCATTTGCCAGATTCAGTCCACTAGTCCTCAGAGGCTCTGACTAGGAAGAGGAAACGGTAGGATTAATGCCTCTTGCTGTCTGTGCTGCCTTGCCAGGTGCAAGTGGCAGGAACTGTTGGGGCCGGGATTTGAACCCAGGTCCTCCTGCTGGCCTGTGGAGCTCATGTTATTGATCGTTTCACTGTACCTTCTTTCTATGTGTGCAACTAAATGGTGTGCTGGATTCTTTGCCGTTACAAATGTGTAACTTAAGACCACGTAATCCCTTCAGCTTTTTCACGTCAAACAAGTCATTTTTTTAAGAGAAGAAATATTAGGCAATTTTTTTTTTAAAAGGGGGGGCCAGATGCCCCAAAGGAGGAGTTTTCTACCAAATTTAGTTCTGAATATCCTTGAAAAAATTACTTTTCTGTAGGAAAATTACATTTCCTTGTGGAAGAACTATTTACACATTAATTAACATCAATTAATTGACCTCTGAAGCACCGGATATATACATAAGAACACTCGAACAGTGGGAAGTGTGTATTCCTTTTGAAATTTTTTCCCACTGTGCTCTGATTATTACAAGTTTGATCCTGCAAAATTATCTTGTTTGATGAATTAATTAACTCAAACTAGGTTCTTGAATAAAAACTCCCAGCAAAGTGTCTGGGTAAGTGAAATATTTTCAACAAAAATATGCAGCTCCAACTTTGTTAATATTTTTGATCTTTTGCTTTAATTTCTATTTCAAGTGTCAGTACAAAAAGAATTTTTTGAGCCATGGGTAATCTAGAAATGCATAAATATGGCAGAATGTGTTTTGGGTTGTTTAAGTAATAAACCTTCTCCTTTAGTTTTCTTTCTTTCTTTTTTTAACCTCACATATTTATTAGTTATGTGTGGTGAGAATACTTAAAATCTACTCTTTTAGCAATTTTTAAGTATATAATACATGGTAATTAATAATTGTCACTGTGTTTTACAATATATCTTTCTAACTTATTCCTCCTGTCTAAGTGAAATTTTGTATCCTTTGACCAACAATTCCCCAATCTTTCCCTCCCTCTCTGCCCACCAGCCCCTGGTAATCACCATTTACTCTCTGCTGCTATGAATTTGACTATTTTAGATTCATTATATAAATGGTGTGATGTAGTATTTTTCATTCTGTGCCTGGGTTATTTCACTTAGCATGATGTCCTCCAAGTTCATCCATGTTGTTGAAAATGACAGAATTTCCTTATTTTTTTAAAGATGACTAGTATTCCATTGTGTGTGTATATGTATATATATATATATATTTTTTTTTTTTTTTTTTGAGACAGAGTCTTGCTCTGTTGCCTCAGCTAGAGTGCCGTGGCATCATCATAGCTCACTGCAACCTCAAACTCCTAGGCTCAGGCAATCCTCCTGCCTCAGCTTCCCAAGTAGCTGGGACTACAGACATGCGCCACCATGCCTGGCTAATTGTTTCTGTTTTTAGTAGAGACAGGGTCTTGCTCTTGCTTAGGCTGGTCTCGAACTCCCCACCTCAAGTGATACTCGTACCTCAGCCTCCCAGAATGCATGCTTCCCAGGCATGTGTCACTACACCTGGCCTATATACACCACTTTTTAAAATTCATTCATCTGTTGATGGACACTTAGTTTGATTCCATATCTTGACCATTGTGAATAATACTGTGGTGAACATAGGAGTGCAAATATCTCTGTGAAATACTGATTTTGTTTCCTTTGGATATATACCTAGTAGTGAGATTGCTGGATTCATTGCTGGATCAGGAATAGTTATATCAAATAAAATAGACTTTATTTTATTTTATTTTATTTTTTTGAGACAGTCTCGCTCTGTTGCCCAGGCTAGAGTGAGTGCCATGGTGTCAGCCTAGCTCACAGCAACCCCAAACTCCTGGGCTCAAGCAATCCTGCTGCCTCAGCCTCCCGAGTAGCTGGGACTACAGGCATGTGCCACCATGATCGGCTAATTTTTTCTATATATATATTAGTTGACCAATTAATTTCTTTCTATTTATAGTAGAGACAGGTCTCGCTCTTGCTCAGGCTGGTTTTGAACTCCTGACCTCGAGCAATCCGCCCGCCTCGGCCTCCCAGAGTGCTAGGATTACAGGCGTGAGCCACCGCGCCCGGCAAAATAGACTTTAAATAAAAAAAAAAGAGACAAAGAAGGTCATTATAGAATGATAGAAGAGTTATTCAACAAGAGGATTAACAATTATAAATAAATATGCAGCCAACATTGGAGCACCTACACATATAAAGCAAATATTAATATATCTGAAGAGAGAGTTAGACTACAATACAGTATAGAAGTAGACTTCAATACTTCACTTTCAAATATAGATCATCCAGATAGAAAATCATTAAGGAAACACTGGACTTGAACTATACTTTAGATTAAATAGATTTAGATCAATTTTACCTAACAGACGAATATAGAATGTTCCATCTGACAGCAGCAGAATATACATTCTTCTCAAGCATGTGAAACATTCTCCAGAATAGATCATATGTGGAGCCACAAGATAAGTCTAACACATTAAAACATATTGAAATCACAGCAAGTATATTTTCGTATCACAGTGGTATGAAGGTAGAAATCAGGTAACAAGAGGAATTTCAGAAAATCCATAAATATGTAGAAATTAAGCAACATACTCCTGAACAACCAGTAAGTCACAGAATAGATCAAAAGGGAGATTTAAAAATATCTTGAGACATAGGACAACAGAAACACAACATACTAAAACCAAAAGGATGCAGTAAAATCAGTTCTAAGAAATAAATGGCAATAAACAATGACATCAAAACAAGAAGAAAGATCTCAAATAAATAACCTAATATTATATTTCAAGAAATTAGAAAAAGAAGGACAAACTAAGCCCATTATTAGTATAAAGAATGTAATAATCATAAAGATCTGATCAGAAATAAATAAAATAGAAAATAGAAAAACAATAGAAAAGGCCAATAAAACTAAGAGTTGGTTTTTTGAAAAGATAAGCAAACTCAACAAACCTTTAGTTAAACTATTAAATAAGATAGAAGACTCAAATAAAATCAGAAATAAAAGAGGAGACATTATGACTGATACCAGAAATACAAAGGACCATAAGAGACTGCTATGAATAATTATTTGCCAATGAATTGGATGACCTAAAAGAAATGGATAAATTCCTAGAAATATACAACCTACCAAAGTTGAATCAAGAAGAATCAGAAAGTCTGAACAGACCAATAATGAGTATGGAGATTGAGTCAGTAATAAAAAGTTTCCCATCAAAGAAAAGCTCAGGTCTCGTCAAAAGACTACAAGGACAGAAGCAAGGGAGGGTAGCTAGGAGTGACCAAGCATTCTGAAGGACAACACTGGGTTTGCAGCTGTCATATAGCTTGGTTTTCATGTGGCTGAGAAGTTATTAACCTCTGCTGCCCCCCTGCCCGCCAAGTGACACTGGTTGGCAGTGATGGCTGAACAGGATGTAGACAGGTTGTGAGGATGAATGAGTGGCAAATATGGACTTCTCTGAAGGTGAGTTTAGTGGCAAATTGTTAATATGAGGAGTAGAATCAGGGCACGGTCTCTGTGATGATTAATTTCATGTGTCACCTTGACTGGGCCACAAGGTGCCCAGACATCTGGTCAAACATTATTCTGTGCATGTCTGTGTGGGTGTTTCTGGATAAGATTAACACTGGAGTTGGGAGACTGAGTAAAGATTGCCTTCCCCTGTGTGAAAGGCCTCCATTGAGGACCTGAAGAGAATAAAAAAGTTGTGTAAGAGGGAGCTCCCCGTGTCTAACTTCCTTGAGCTGGGACGTTGGTCTTTTCATGCCCTCAAACTTCAACAGAAACATTGACCTTCTTGAATCTCAAGCCAGTGGCTTTTGGACTAGGACTTACACCCTCAGCTCTCCTGGTTCTCAGGTCTTTGGACTCAGACTGGAGTTACACCATCAGCTCTCCTTGGTGTCGACTTGCCAAGTGCAGATCTTGGGACTTCTCAGCCTTCAAATCATAAGGACCAATTTCTTATACTAAGTCTCACATTAATTTATATCTATCTATCTATCTATCTATCTATCTATCTATCTATCTATCTATCTATCTATCTATGTTCTGTTTCTTTGGAGAACCCTAACTGATACCAATTTTGGTACCAAGAAGTAAGGTGCTTCTGTAACAAATATCTAAATGTGTGCAAGTGGCTTTGGAATTAGGCAGTGGGTAGAGGATGATGGAGTTTTGAGGTGTATGTTAGACATATGGATGTTCAAGTCTATTCTGAAAAGGGCTCAGATGAAAATGACAAACATAGCATTGGAAAAACTGCAGGAAAGGCAATCCTTGTTGTAATGTGACAAAGAACTTGGCTGAACCGTGTTCTAGTATTTTGTGGAAGATAGAATTTGTGAGTGATGCAGAATTGGATATTTAGCTGAAGAGATTTTTAGGCAAAGTGTTGAAGGCCTGGATCCTCTTGACTGCTTATACTGTAAAACACAAAAGGAGAGAGACTAATTGAAAAAGAAATTTTAAAAAAAGGAATCAGAACTTGAAGATTT